>DF820178.1:0-22029 GCA_000836195.1 Taphrina populina JCM 22190
TGTGTATCTTTGAAATCGTCTGTCAGAGACTCGAGTGACCACAGATGATGGTCTTTTTGGCATCCAATACCGTCTTTGACTCGACCTTGGCATCACTGAATCTGGTCTTAGGATACTGTAAACGATCTTTCTTGAAAATTTCCGGGAAACCAGGCATGATGAGATATGCTCCTTTTTGTGCGTGGTTGGTGAGACAGGGGATTTATGTTTTTATACCTGCAGCAGCAGAGTTTCGTCAGATTCGGTCTGGTCATCCGCGTGCACCACGTCAGAGTATTCGAGAGTCTCGTTCATAATTTCAAGTTTTCGGGACTCTCGATATCTGGCGCTCATCTGTTGATGCCAAGGTGATGTGATCGCAAAGGTTGGTCTTTAGATGAGCATGCTAGGTAGACTCAATGGTTACCAAAGCAGAGTTCCTCATGAGTTCCTCTACTGCGCACGTCTCAAGATGGTATTCGCTAAGTATGGGAGCATGCCTAGTTATGTATGCCAGTCGGGATTGAAACAATCACGTAGGCAACATGCGCCCACCCCTGAGCACTCTGTCTACAACACAAGGGTATTGCACAGTCCTTCATACGAGTCATGGCGAGAATTCTTTTTTTGCATTGCTATGTGTCAGTGTGAGCGAGCTCTTGTGCTTCATGTAGATCATTAGTCAGCAATGTATCTTCTCAACTTCTCTTCTTTGACGCACTCTTTTCGTGTTCTTGCCTTGCTTTAGCCAGACAATCTGACATTCAGAGAAACTGCAAATGCAACTCGTCAACTCGAGCAAAAGTGCATGATTGTATCAACGCTAAAGTAGTGGTACACGTGCTCGTCTATTGGCCATGACTTGCAATGTTGCTGGAGGATGCAAGGTGAACATCGTCACATCTTCACTCCATGACGCTGTCCTAGAGAGTGAATCCATAAGTGAAAACTCAAATTCCAGCAAGAGAGCTGCCAAAGCCCACTTCAACTCCAGCATGGCAAGATGTTGGCCAGGACAAATACGTGATCCGCTACTGAATGCCCACAGTTCAGCACGTGGGAACTTGGTGAGCTTGTCTATCTTGAGCCACCGAGTGTGATCAAAGCTGCATGGATTTTCATGTATGCTTGATATACGGTGGACAGAATAAGCTTGACAACCAATCTTAGTGTCCTTGGGAATTTGAAATCCCGATATTTGCAAGTCCTTCACTGTTCTTCGTGGAAGTGTCATTGGTATGGGTGAGAACATGCGCAGACCCTCCAAGCAGACAGATTCCAGTAGCGGAAGCTTGTCTAGTGTGTTTTGCATCCTCTCAGTGACTTCAATTTTTGCGTCGACCAGTTCCTTGACAAGGGCATTCAGAGTTGATGGAGAGCCTACGAGTTGTACAATAAGCATGGTGAGTACTGGCGGTACTGTCGCAGATCCAGCGAAGCTTATGGCTTGCGTTTCGGAAATCACTTGAGCTGGGTCGGTCCCACATGCAATCATCCGATCAAAGAGGTTGTCGGAAGAATTATCCAGCCGATTGCTCCATTTGAATTGTTCTACCTCTCGTAGATACTGCTGCAAATCATCTGGGCACGTCTGGACACCTGATCGGTAAAGCCTTAAATACTGTGACACCCTCCTCGAGAGCGAGTGTATTTTTTGACAAGTGCAAAGTCCCCTTGCTAGCCATCGATATCCAGACTTCATGCACAGCCGTCTCCAGTATCTTGAGTTTCGAACGACACGGGCAGTACCGTGTGCTTGAGTGGTAGATCCATCAAGCAAGAAACCTGCTGAGCATACCGGACCATACACGATGGAGGTCACAATATCCGCTGCAAAGCACGCGAATATGCTATGTAACTGGAATGCCTGTTTTTGCACACAGTACTCATTGACCTTGGCTACGAGTCTTTGCACATTCTGAGGCAGCACACAACTTAGTGGTGTCCGACTTAACGACGATCTCGAAAACAAGCCGTGGAGATTTCTACGCCGCTGAGCATTGTCTGCATTTGTGATGGCAGAGAAAATATTGTCGTGTCCAAGATGTCTATAGCTAATGTAAAAATCATCCTTTCTAATGAATGGACTGTTGCCATAGATGTGTTGTACTGCCTCCGGAGTATTAAAATGTACTTCATTGTGCGCAATTCGAATGACACAACCGTACTTCTGATGCAACTGGTGTATCCACTTAGTCCGGTCACCCTTGATTTCGTGGTAGAGAAGGGGTATTCCAGTGAAGGAGGTGTGCCAAGGCCCAGGAATTGACCAGAGGTAAGAGACGCGATAGAGGAGATTGCATAGTACCAGGGTGCTTGTCCCGCAAAGCAGTACAGCAAGATATAGCTGCATCTGAATGCACCGCAATATAACAATACTGCCAACAGCAGTTGGCCCCCTTCAACGATGGCTTCACTGAAAACATATGTACAATGACTACATGCCTGGGTTACATGCTTGCTCTACATGTGCTTGCTGCTCTGCCTTATCTTTGTCGCTTCATCCATAGCCGCTGATCAGTATCACGTGCTTTTACTGATCGACGCCCAAAGTCAATCAGCAACAAAGGCAAGAGTGTCTTTAGCCCTTTGGTCTCGTAGGTTGGGTTTCTTCTCTGGCGTCCTCCTGGTAGGCTCTTGACAATTGTCTACGACATTCTCAGGATGCCTTTTGGAATAGCAGAAAAGTCATCAGGACACCCTCAAAGCGCTGTTTCGGTGCCACGGCCAAGCAGCAACTTATATGCCGTGGCGACAAGGCAAGAACGAAACTTGAGTTATGGGCCTTCGGGCAAGCCGGCTTCCAAACCTTCAGGATCAATAATTGAGGCGAAAGCGGAGAAGCAGGCGGCATCCGCACTGGTGATATCGTCAACTGATCATATTGACATTATAGAAAACCCTGGTTCCGATCACAAATTGGACAATCCTCAGGACTTAGCAGCGTCAATCTTAAACTCTTCAGAAGCTAAAATTTGTTTCGAGTGTCATGCTATAGAGACTTCGACATGGCGAAGAGACTTAACAGGAAATCTCATCTGCAACAAATGTGGTATGCGAAAGAGGAACGACCACAAGCTTCCGAGCCGTCGTCTGCTTTATCCAGATTGTATGCAACCAAGCGAGACCCGAGGAGATGACCTAGCACGCAGTCAGAGCCGGACTCCACAGATTGAGCCACTGGAAAGGCGTGTGTCAGAATACTCGCCAGTATACGGGCAAGGTCAAACGCAGACAGCTCCCCCGTTGCCAAATGCCTCAACAGGCTCGATATCGATCATGTCACTTATCGACCCGCGTCCACCACGACCCTGGGTAAATCATGCTTCGCGGGTACCATCGAACCTACTTGACCTCGCTTCGAGTCCCAACAGTCCTAGTATTCCCGCACAAGGTCGGCAATATTCACCGGATCAACAAAGACAAAGTCAATCTTCGCACAGTCAACATTTACAAGGTCAGGATTCCTTCAAACACACAATCAAGTTTGTGTCCAGACCCAGATTGCAGCACGAAGTTGCGACGTCCAACAAAAGACCTGCTGAGGACGGGTATAGCAAGTCAGATACGCTCGGATATATAGTACCGAGTCGCCGTCGCGGCGCTAAAAGAGCACTGGATCCCCTTACGAATGAATATAAAATTTGTGTATCGTGCAAGACCGACGCATCTCCGGCTTGGCGACGTGGTCCAGACGGCAGAACACTCTGCAACAAATGTATGCTGCGTGGTAAGCGGGCCGCGATGCGCGAGTCCAACAAAGCACTGCTGCTACAGGCCAAGAATAAAGCGATGGATGAACACAGTGGACAAGGCACAGCAAGAGTGGCTTCCGTTTCGTCTGATCAAGGTCGTCAAGAACATCAACCACCAAAAAAGACAGAAATCCTGCTCGTGCTTGACAATGCTACCTATCACAGTCCCGGCTTCTTGTCCGAGAACATGCCATCTAGGCATGACATCACGTCCGACGTGGTACAACAGCCACCGGGTAAAGAGAATAGCCCGACGTCAAGCATAGATGTGGAGTCGGCGAAAACGCAGCTCTCATACGGCCCGACATCATACCAAGAGGAAACGAGTCCGCCTCAAGAGGAGAAGATAGGCATGGCTGGTCTTGCCGACAGGCACTCTTTGGAAGGATTACCATCTATGATGCACATAGTTTCAAATAATCGCTTAGACAGTTCTTGAATTGCCATAGTACACAATGACACAGCGAAGAAACTAATTATGCATCTCACTAACGTTGTGGTCTCTTGTCTATTCGATTGAGTGTTTAGTAGTGGCTCAGCACTAATGCCCAATTGGCAGCGTCAGCTCAGATGGGCTGATCAATTTCACATGGATCTCGACCATTTTTTTGAAATTGACCCCGCACGGTTTCCTAGAAATTCCAAAAGGTTGGTCACTGCAAGCATCGGCCTGCACCGCGGCTTCATGGAGATCAAGATACAGATTCCCTCCGTGTCAGGCACGTTCCCTGAGATCAAGACCCTTGGTGCGAGTCTGTATGTCCCTAGTGAGACGTCTTCGGCCAATAGCATCGCCGTCATTATCCATGGTCACGCGGGACATCGCGACTACTGTTATCAGCGCGCCCTGGCTCAATCATTGTCCATCGCCAGTATACGTTTCGACTTTAGTGGATGTGGCTATCAATTAGCCAAGGGAACCCAGAAAGGGAAGGAAGACACAGAAGTGCCGCGGACCATCGAATCGGATCTAGATGATTTGAGGACTGTGATCAAGTATGTTCGCCAGAAAGGATACTTTGTGTCCTCGCTTATAGGACACTCTCGGGGTTCAGTTGTGGCTATGCAGTATCTTAAATCGGACCATACCATTCCCTCCGTGGTGGTCTGTTCCGGTCGATTTCGCGGCCATCTTATTCATGAAAAGGTCAAGCGGAATCCAAATGTCAAGGAAGGAGATCTCGGGTACTGGGAAAAGCATCGGGCAGGGACTGGTGGGGAACTTGTCGACAAATACACTCTACTCTCTGAGATAGCATCAGTAGGCAATCAGGAGATGGCTGGGATTGGCGCTCATTTGAGCCGTGAGCTAAATGTGCTTGTCGTCTTTGGAACAAAAGATAATGTCGTGCCGGTCGTTGATGCAGCCATGTTTATCAGCGAACTCAAAGACCGCGCGGAACTTGTTCTAATTGAGGATGCGGACCACAATTTTTTTGTACAACCTCTCATGGATCAAGCAGGGAAAAAGATCAATAAGAATGAAGAAGTGGCTCAAGTGATTGTCAAGTACCTGAGTCCGGAAGCAACGCGTCTACGGTTCTTGCAGCGACACTCTTTTGTTGCCATACCACGTTTCCCTCGCATACAGGGTGTGAGCAACTTTCGCGACCTCGGCGGCTACCGTAATTTCCCTCGAGGTCTAGTATATCGAGGTGCTGACCTGTCTTCTATCGATGCATCTGGCATTCATGACCTGGCCGACTACATCTCTATCATTCTTGACCTACGATCCGAGCAAGAGATAGAACTGAATGGCACAATTGGACCAAGTTCGTGTGCATCCATTGATATTACTGCTATTGAACGTCTTCATGTCCCGATCTTCAGACAAGTAGATTACTCGCCTACGGGCATTGCGAAGTTCTTTGGGCACGTCAAAAGTGAGCGAGAAAGGGTTGCAGGCATGGTCTCTGCATATAAGCAGATTCTGCAACATGCTAAACCTGTCTTCGCAGTCTTGTTCGAGCGCCTTGCAAACATGATTCGTCGACGCGAAACTCGCGGACTCATGATTCACTGCTCGGCGGGCAAAGACAGGACTGGTGTGCTATGCGCCATGCTCTTACATCTTGCAAATGTCGACCCCGAAACCATTGCGCTTGAGTATGAGTTGACCACATATGGCTTAACGCCAGAAAAATTACATCATTCTGCCGTGATAGATGATAACCCGAGCGGGGCACAGAAAGTCGCAAGTGGTAGCACTGCAGAAACGATGCGGCAATTCATGCGGTATGTCCAGACAGATGTCGACATAAATGCTTATTTTGCCTCCTGCGTTCCTCTCAAGGACTTTGAAGTTGTCAAGAGTCATCTAAACGGCTCGACCAAGAGTCATCTATAGCAATCTAGAATCAAGGATGCCGTCTCATGTGAAGAAATGTATGCGTCACGTGGAAAAGTCTATGAATGTGAAATCCTCTCCGCCAATGAAGCTTTCCCACAGCTGATCTTTGGAAGGATTGGAAATCATGTTCAAAAACCCTTGTTCGCTGATACCCGGATTGGAATCCGTACTTGACGACAGGGCAGGAGACATCAGTGTAATGCGAGCTTCAACATCTGCCGAAAGCTCGAGATATGCGTCGAGGATTTGAAGTGATGCTGGACATCGGGAACTCATGCCTCGTAGCATTGCACAGACCGTCTCGCGCATCCATAGCATGTTCTGCATTGTATCGGCCTCATATTGCTGAAGCAGAGCGTAGATATAGCTTGATGCTGCGATGTGGACATTATGTATTGCAAGCCAGATAAAGTTCACTGAGTCTTGTAACCACAGATCTCGATAAATCTCAACGATAGCCTTCGAGCTAACGAGCACTACATTTCGGGTGATGGACAAATTGCTTGAGAAGCCATGCAGTAGCAATCGAGTCTGCTCGTAATTGAGTCTCAAAAATTCCAAATTGAAATCAATACCGAGCGCCTCAACTCTGTTTTTTGGTCTTTGCTCTTCCCATAGTTCTAGACGTTTGGAGATGACGAGCCGCCACTCTTCCAAATTGCTATACTCTCGTGGTAAAGTGTCTGAGTGATGCAGAATTCTCTGAACTTCGCTTTGCATAACACGTAAAGCACAGAACGATGCCGGAATGGGATCAAGTGGTGGTACAGGACAGTGAATTACGTTGTCTGCAATACCAACGGGGCGAGAAAGATATACACAAATCTGTCTGTCCAAGACATACCAACTCCAAAAGAGAGCCTTTGCTTTATCTGTCTCTGCAGCGATGTGGAGTGATAGGTCCGTTATCAGACGGCTCGCAATACCAAGTGTGTACCATATACCTGGAGAGCTTGGCCGATTCGTGCCGTATACTGTCAGAAACAAGATCGCTTCGAGACTGAGTAATCGAGACTGCTTAAAAACGAGCGGCAGATAACATAGTGCGGAAGCGTGCTGCTGCTCTGCTCGAATATCCGAAGGATTCTTGGCATATGCAATTGCTGCAAGGATGTGTGTAAAATAATGTGAAGTCTTGTCCTCGGTCGTTCTGGAGCAATAGGATGCTTTGACGTGAACCATGGCCTCATCTAGCGTAGTGATAGGCACTTGTGGTTGAGAGTGTATGAAATAGATATTAAGCAGCTCCTTCATTCCATCATATGAAGGCAGCACTGCTGGAAGTGAAGATGGATTGGTAGGAGTCTCGAGTGACGTTGTATCTGGCGAATGAACTGCGGAAAACATCATTTTAGCAAATGACAATGCTTTTCCACTGGATTCCATGCTTTCCACCAGTGGAGAAGCAGGCGACAGCACGTTTGCGGCAGAGTGCGTGGGTCCTGCAGAAGCACAAGATTTCGAGGATTGTGTCACTGGAGATTTTGCTTCCAGCGGCGCTGAGCTTAACCTTGTGCGGGCAAGTTCCTGCTCGAGTGCAGCAACTTTTTCCTCGAGGTATGAGACGTACGATCTGGGAATATTTCGACCTGTCGCTGGATCTAATGCAGCACATTCGACATCGGCTTTGACGCATGCTGTACACTGAGGAAACTTCCGATCGCATTTCGTTTTCCGTGAGCGACATCGCGAACATGCCGTAATAGCACGCGGTAAAGCCTCTGCGAACGACATAGAAGTCGAAAGCAAAGTCGAGAGCTCTAACCAAGGATATCGTATGATGCAATGCAAGCGCAACAGTACTCGAATACTATCACCGCCTTATTGTGGAGAAGATAAGAAACGGCGAGATCTTTACAGAAACTTGGCAATGGAATTCAATTAAGTATTGATCCTGCAGCCAATTACTCCACGATTGGGGTTGTGGCTCAGTTGGTAGAGCGTATGCTTTGCATGCATAAGGTCCAGCGTTCGATTCGCTGCTGCTCCATTTATTGTAGATTTTAGTCTTGGCCAACAACCACCTTACATGTGACATGAGAGTACATGCGATAACCACATTCCGAAACAACATAGCAGCATGTCGCAACTGTAAGAGTATTTTGGTAGTGGGCAACCCAGGCAAAAATTCTTGCAAATTGAGTTTCCCATTGGCTCAGACCACAGTTAGCATTCAATGCTTCTTGACGTCGGAAGATCGAAGAACAGGCGAAAATCTAGTCTTCAGCTGTCCTCACCCGACAGAACCACGAACTACTGGTACTATACAAGTCAAGTGTCTCGGTGGATCATGCCGACACTTGGGCATCGGACCATCGTTCGTACTCGAAGCTGCAAACAACTTCCCAAACTTCATCGTCCATGGAGTTTGTCACACCAGACTCTCTGAAACCTACCCGTCCCTCTTCTGGTGTCCAAGGAACGAATACAATGCAGAAGGCTTCCCTACAGATGATTATGCTATTGGCGACGGATATGATGTCTTCTATTTGGAGATCCCAGCAGGTCAATATCCACGAAGCTTTTGCGGAGACGGTTCAGGACTTACCTCTTGAGTGTCTTATGCTTGCGTAGTTCTGTTTGCTACACAATAGTATGAAAGATATACTAATTCACTAGACTCAGTGAGTCAACTGTGTGTGACAACAGCTCGCATACGTGACTGACCATAATTATCTTACTGACGCCATGGTGCGTAGTCATGTGACAAGAGTCTGGTGTCCGGGTAGACATCTTTGAACTAACCTTGACTATTGAATGCGATAACCGTATACGATTACCATGCGTGCGAGTGTTTCATCAAGTAAAGCTCTTTTGTTCTCTCGCGGAACGACTGCGGGCGTGTCCGTTCCAGATAGATTGAGTCGGCAATTCATTGGCCCTGCTCCATGGTCCGCGAGAACCAGGAGGTATTAGCAGCGAAGTTCTCTGGAACCCTACGAGAGTTCCGCCTTAAAAGAGTATCAATGTTCAAGACTACACTCTCAACGACTTTTTTACTACTTACACAAGCTGTACCCTTGATGGACTCAGAGGTTGAGTCGGGTTGCTGTGCCATCAAGGAATTCCCATCGGACTCTGGAGATATATGCTTTTACAAAGGTGAAGATGAAGGTATTGACAATCGTTTTGCAACGGAATTGACGTTTCTTTGCCACAACGACGATGGAAACAGTCACAAATCTCATTGGAGAAGTGACCTGTCAAGTGTCTGCGAGGCTCATGCCCAAGGATCGATCCATACATTCACATCGACAACCATTGGACTGAATCGCTCGTTGTCTTTGCAGAATGCGGCTTCAGTATGCTCCATCTAAAGAACATCTGGGCACCACGAACGTCTATGTTCTGTCCCAAAGGAGACACAAATACCTTTGGTTGGCCGATAGAAGATTGTCCAGATGGCGAACCCTTCCGAATCCTGCGTTCGGGCGAAACTTTCGGGACCTTTTAGCAAAGATCCAAGGGCTGCGGCCTCATACAGATCTGTCGAGCTGGACCGGAGACAGAAATTATCAGAGTGACCAAGCACCAGACACCAGCGATGTGCTTCAGGATGCATTAATTCAGGAGCGTTACGCTGCTACTTGCTCATGTCGAATCCTCGTCAAACGAATAAAGCACCTCTTACCCTTGCGATCGTCGTCCACTGAAGTGTTAGTATAATCTCCACCACATTGACACAGGACACTTGCATGCACGTGTATGTTCTAACCTTCGATGCTGGTTGCTCAACAAATCGCAACCACAATTCGGTCGCGAGTCTGATGGTTCATACAAGCTATATGTTTCCTGGGCACACCAATTTCGACACGTCATGAATGCGCAACGATACGGTTGTTAAGCTTCCCGGTTCATGTCCTGGACAGATCGTCTTCGTCCCGATGAGTCTTCTTCGGCAATGCATACGTCTGTCATCAACACATTCTTATCGTTTGACTGGGGCAGCACCGTCGTGGGCACATTAGATTCATGGGACTATTCGACACGCTCCTTTGTGACTCTTATGCTGCAGACGAAGCAGACCGCGATGCTCTTCATGATGGGTCCAGAGAGAATCCTGGTCTACAATTCTCTCGCGGCTGAATTATATCAGGAGAAACATCCGAGTCTTATGGGGAAACGATACGCTGACGGCTTTCGTGACCTAGACATTGTGGAACATATTATATCACAGGTCGATTTTGTCAAGGCCAGTGGTCGATCAAGCTCGCACGACATCTCATCAGTACAAATGAGGAGGTCTCGTGACTCTCTGACAGAGAACTTACACATAAGCTATGAATTCGTTCCTGTCATGGATGACCGACAGGAATACTCTTCCTGCTTGTGCAGATTCAAGGATCACACTCATGAAATTCGTGAGAATCAAAGGTCGCAATTCCTGGTGCGATTGCACGATAGCCTCGCAAGAATCACGACTTACGATGAGCATTACAAGGCCTGTGAGGCCTTGTTTTCACTAAATAGTAATTTGTTCGATTTAATGATCCTATTCGTAGCTGATGAGCACGGTCAATACGAGCAATTCGCTTGTTACGATCAGAGTACCAGCGATGAAGCACAGAGAGCTCGTCAAAGACAAATCCTTCCTTTGATATATGATGCCAAGGTCTGCGCTATGCCCAAGTGGACTCGTATAATGCGTGAAGATCTCGTTACGCCAATCGGAATTTATGTCTTTCCTATATTGCAAGAATCCGGTTCTACACTCATGTCTCATGTTTTGATCTTGGGATGCAATTCTCTGCACGGTCTAGATGACTATCAGGAAAACTTTCTTAAATCATGCTCCACTACCGTCGCATCAGCCTTAGAACTAGTGGAATCCTCCATACTGCTCAAACAATCGGAGAGACGTTTTCAGGAAGTACTATTGAGAACAGACATAGGATTCAATGTCGAAGACGAAAGGACTCGTGGCCCACTATTTGTAAACGACGCTTGGAGGCATAGTAAGTTATTCTTTCTCAATTCAATGAGCAATTTTTACTGATGGCACAGTGTGTGGATTCTACGGGCCCCTGGGTGTATCTGATACCACGCAGAATTTTGCAGGTTTACTGCATCCTTCACATCGCCAGTCTTTCATGACGGATTACATTAATCTTACAAAGGAACATCCAATGCACAATAGGGATGTCAAACTCCTGCGACCTTATAGACCTGCAGGGGAAATTGAACAGCATCCTGATGATACGGTGTGGCTACGTGTCTCGTCAACTTATTTACCGCCTTCGTACAAGCAAAACCCAAGTTTTCTGTTTACCGTAATTGATATCAGTTACTACAAATATCTCGAACGTGTCACACAGGAGAAATTAGATCGAGCCATTGAGCTACAAAAGCTTAAATCTGAGAGCAAGTTTGAGCGCGAACGAGCCAATGCTGCCGAAAGAAATGCGGCGAAACATCTGCAATACATTGACTTTAGTTCTCACGAGCTACGCAATCCCTTGGGCGCTATCATGCAAGCCGCGGATCTTTCAACAATCATACTACAGACTGCTTCATCCAAGAATATGGCTGTCGAGGAAGTGGTAGAACATTTGTCGTCGATCACGATCTGTGCCAAGCACATGGGGAGAATTGTTGACGACACATTGTCTTTTTCGCAACTCGACCATGGCGCATTACAAATAGCTCTTATGCCTTGTCGATTGGATCTCACTGTTTCGAATGTTCTCGCCATGTTCAAGGCCGAGCTCAACGTCAAGAAGATAAAGCTCGATCGTCAAATAGCTGATATCGATATGGTCAGTTCAGACGCAAGTAGGTTCTCACAAATCCTGATAAACATGTTGACAAACGTGAGTCTGATTTCCAACACTCAAAGGTTTGTCTGACTCGTCTAGGCCTTGAAGTTTTGCCCTCAAGATGGCACAGGTTGTATCAGAGTGATTCTGACGGCGGCCAAGGTGGGAAATCAACTGAGAATTGATTGCACTGTCAAAGACAATGGACCAGGAATGGAAAGTACAGTCCTAGACTCTCTATTTCAGAAGTTCTCTCAAGCATCTGCCAAAACTCATGTGCAATATGGTGGCAGCGGCTTGGGACTGTATATCTCGAAGCGACTGACGGAGCTGCTTGGAGGTCAAATTCGAGCTACAAGTGTTGTTGGTCATGGAACGGACTTGTCATTTTTTGTGATGGCTGAGCCTGTCACTGAGGTACTGCCTGAAGTGAAGACAGTGACTGCGCACCGGTCTCGCTTATCTTATAAGGACGAATCGTCAAGTACTAAAGGCACACTACTTATAGTGGAGGACAATTTAGTAAATCAGAGATTGATGACCAAATTGCTCTGCAGTGAGTACATCGTACACACAGCGAACAATGGCCTGGAGTGTCTACAATTGATGCAATCGCCGATAGGTCTCGCCATCGACCTTGTCTTGTGCGACATTGAGATGCGTAAGTTGTATCAGAGCGTGGTTGCTATGAAGATTCTGACAAGACCAGCAATCATGAATGGTTACGAGACCGTGCGCCAGGTCAAAGAGTGGCAAATTTCTCAAGATCAGACCCCAGTACCATTTCTGGCAGTCAGTGCGAATTCCAGGCCGGAGCAAGTTCAGTATATGCTTGATGCTGGTATGGATGATACAATTCGTAAACCTTTCGGTAGGAATGACATTCTGAGCAAAGTCGAAGCAATGCTCCGTGTATGAAGGATTTCGGTTTTCATGTATCATACTATCTACCATGTAGCATATGTCTAACAATATACATCACATCTGTAATGGAAGACAGTTTTTCTCTTAAAGAGGCACCTGACACATATCGAGGGCCTGTGACTTACACTTGTGATTTTTTGGCAACAAGCTTTACAATTTGCATTCGCTGCAGTAACGCTCTGCTGTTCATCGTATTTCGGAAGGAGACTCTCCACCAACTCATGATTCTTTTCGATGCGAGCAATTCGTCCCCTAGGCTCGAGTGGCACAATGGACGGATGAGACAACCTGACGTAACATTCACTCCAGCTGCAAATTATTCGTGGCTTGCAATTGATCCGAGACATACCCGAAACATTCCACTTACTATCGATTCAAGCCCCTACAACCAGCCTCTCTCTACGCAAACCACGTACTGGACACGGTAAGGACAGCAACCACGGCAACCTCCTTCACTCCCGAGACATGGTACTCTTGAATCTGGCTTACGCCTTCCGTTACTCTAATCACTTCTCACGATTTTTGTGAACCAATCGTTCTCGGACACTTGATAGATATGTCGCGGATTCCCGGCCTCTCGATGAATAAGTCACGGAAACGTCTCAGAATCGTGGACCTCGCAGGCCGGGGGTCGTACTGGGACGATGATGGAGAGATATGCTCGAATATATAGACAGTGATCATGGCTCATCACGAATTGCTCTCGACACAACCCACACCTGACACTTCATCCTCGAAGCATGCGACTGTATCTGACTATCGTGACGGCAGTCACCTTGATAATGACCGTGTCCGGTCTCTCGACCTCATCGGTCCAGTATATGGTATGCCAATATATGGCACCAACAAGACGCCTTTCACTAATGACTGTTCAAGGGATGTTATGGCGACTCGACTGGGGCTCGACAACTCACTGCGAACTCCTATACCTCAGACTCCATGACATTGGAATCATGTTTCTCATACTGTAGCGGGAAAGGCCACGCTTTCGCAGGTCTTGAATATAGCTCTGAGTGTTATTGCGGGTCAAACTTGTTCAGCTGGCCTTCAACCCAATGTGACATGCCATGCTCAGGCGACTCGACCCAGACCTGCGGAGGTGGCGATGGTCTTAGTGTTTACTTTACATCTCAACTGAAGACAATTCCGTCTACGGGCTTTACTGAACTCGGCTGTTTTCAAGACTACTATCCGGGTAGCAGAACGCTATCGGGAATTTCTCTAGAAAACGAGTCTGCCATGACGGTCGAATTATGTGCTGGTATCTGTTTTACGCAAGGTTCAAGCTATTTTGGTCTCGAAGATGGTAGTCAATGTTTCTGTGGGTCTTCGGAACCAGAAGTTGTCTCTAACGAGTGCGGTACTCCTTGTACAGGCAACGCCAATGAAGTCTGTGGCGGTCCCAACGCTCTGAACGTTTACTCTTTCGAAACTTCCTCAGTGCCTGAGTCGACTCTAAATGATGTCCCAAATGCTTCTTCGGCTTCTTCACGTCCGACCGCTTCAGCCTCTGTCTCACTACCGAGCGCTTCTGATATAGCTCTGCCAGATGTTGGTCTACGCGACCTGCCAGCACAATATATGGTATGTCTGGGCATTTATGAACAAATTCTGTTTCCGCTGACCACTGTCTAGGGATGTTATGGCGACTCGACAGGAGCTCGACAACTCGTGTCAGCCTCTTATACTTCAGATTCTATGACGATAGAATCCTGTATTTCTTACTGTAGTGGACAAGGTTATGCCTTTGCTGGTCTCGAGTACAGCTCTGAATGTTACTGTGGCTCAAATTTGTTCAGTTGGCCTTCCACCCTGTGCAACATGCCGTGCTCAGGCGATTCTACTCAGATCTGCGGCGGCGGCGATGGCCTCAGTGTCTACTTCACTTCTCAATTGAGCGTGACTTCATCTGCGGGCTTCACCGGGTACGGGTGTTTCCAGGACTATTATCCAAGTAGCAGAGCCCTGTCCGGGATTTCACTCGAAAGTGACTCTGCCATGTCGATCGAATTGTGTGCAAGCCTCTGTGCCACTCAAGGTTCAAGCTATTTCGGCCTTGAAAATGGGAATCAATGTTTTTGCGGTACCTTGCAACCACAAGTTACCAGCAGCGAGTGTGGAACTACCTGCACTGGTAATGCAAACGAAATTTGCGGTGGGCCAAATGCACTTAGCGTTTATTCTTTGGAATCTTCCTCGACGCCTGACTCGACTACGAATGAAATTCCGGCAAACCACCCTTTATCTTCTTTTTCCCCGAGCGCCTCGCTCACTGCGCCAGGCTCGCGTGCATCTGGTATGAATCTGCCGGACATCGGTCACAGCAGCATCATACCTGCCACTTCAGCAGTTCTTTCTGTGGTCGCCCCATTTACAGTCACGGTGACGTCCATGATCTCCGATGCCATGTCAGCACCTATAGTAACGTACACTCAGGCGTGTTCATCATTGAATCTTATCACACCTATCGCGCAGACTGTCACAATCACAGCCTTTACTGACGTTGCTTCAGTCAGTACGATTACTGTGTCAGAAACAATCACAGAGACTGTGACATATGCAGCAGCGGTCCAGACTGTTTCAGTATTCTTGGACAGGTGTCAAACTTCGGGGAGCCCCACAGTCACGCTAGGGGCCGCAAGCATGTCAGCAGCCCTGCCAATTGCACTTCTGAGCAACTCTGCGCAAGTCACAGCCACCACAAAATCCGCCACCACGATCTCCGCCGCCTTGAGCACATCTTCGCTAGCGTCAGCCAGTCGCGTGTCCAGCTCCGTCTCGTCCACGATCTCGACTTCGAGTACAAGTAGGACCTTTACTACTGCTGCAGGCAAGACTTCAACACAACCGCCATTAGCAACTGATGGGGCTTCATGTCAATCTGGCAGCACATGTCTATCTGGCATTTGCAATCTTTCCGCGATGTGTGGAAAAGTATCGGATGGCAGTTACTGCAAACAGGGGAGTGACTGTCAGTCTGGTTTGTGCAATTCGTCGAACCTTTGCGGGAAATTAAGTGATGGTCTATATTGCAAGCTGGCAAGTGACTGCAAGACAGACACTTGCACAAGTACCAATGTGTGTGGTGTTCAACCGGATGGAGCGACATGCGCAATGGCGGGAGATTGTGCAACCAACTTTTGCAACTCCTCCAAGAGATGCGGCTTAATCAGTGATGGGCTTGGGACTTGCTCTGTGGGCGGGGATTGTGCCACTGGGGTATGCAATTCTGTGACCAAGCTTTGTGGAGTTGATGCCGTTGGTGGCAGCTGTGGCCAGAACAGCGACTGCGCAAGCAACAACTGTCGACTACGCACGGGGACGTGTGCTGCGGCTCTTCTAGGCCCAGGTGCATTGTGCTCAAGCAACTCTGACTGTGCCTCCAACCGGTGCTTCCTGCTGCTCTGTCGGTGAAGACGCAGTGAGCCGTGTATGTAGTGTATAAATAAACATAAACAAGACGCCTTCGATGTATTCGCCTCTGTGGGAAACTTTCTGCCACCGCGCAAACGCCAGCGGGGTTCAACTCAGCGGCCGAGGTTGGAAGAAGAGTGAACATCTCCCTGCCTGGAGCGACTATGTTAGTGACTGGGTGTAGGTGTCAGACACAGAACAGAGCAGAATGTGTCACATTCTATCCATCACTCACCTGAGACAAACGAGAGGTCAGCTCCAGCAGCATCGCAGACAAAGAAGAGGAAGAGCAAAAATGAGGCGCAGAACGGCGCACCAATCAGACGAAGCTCATCCCCGCACTCGAATTTCCTTGTTTATAAAGTTGCTTTTCCTTCTCGTTCTCCCATCAATCAAACACTCTTTGAGACTCACCATGCGTCCTTTCCCGACCTCCGCAGAGTCGATACACTCACAAGATGTCTCGCCCCCCATTGACGGCACTCTTGGATCCCGTGATGATAGTCTGGAAGATGAGAACGACTATGGCCGGTATGCTACGAGTGAAAAGACGGAGAAGCATGAGGGTATCGTGCATCTCGCTCGCACCCACACGGGATCTACCATGCAGACACTTGCTCACACCGCTACTGGCCAAGCACAGATTGGTGCTGATGAAGACCCGAGAATCAACTTCAAGACGTTCATGGCATGTCTTGCAATTTCCTTTCTCTGGACCGGATCGCAAGTCCCACTTTACATGCTTCTCACATCAAACAACTACACCCTGGCGGATATCGGCGGTGCAAAAGTGCAGATCTGGTTCATCTTGGCGCCTTTAGTGGCACTGGCCACCACGGCACCATTCGCAGGTTCCATCGCTGATCTCTTTGGTCGACGTTGGGCCATTCTCGGCGGAGGTGTATTCTTAATTGTCGGGCTCATTCTCTATGGCACGGCGCAACACGTCTCGCAACTCATCGTCTCCCTGCCGTTCTCGGGCATAGGTGCCGCCTTGTTGGAGATCAATGCCCTTGCTGCCGTCAACGAAATCGCGCCCAACAAGTTGCGTGGATTCTACACTTCCATGCTGATCTGGACCATCGTTCCCTTCTTCCCGCTCGGTATCTACGCTCTTGAACTTGCTGAACACGCCACCTGGAGATGGAACGTCTGGATCCCTCTCGTATGGTGCGTTATCGGTCAAGTCATGACATTCTTCTTCTACCACCCGCCACCTCGTATTTTTCACGGTAGACAACTCACGCAAACCGAAAAGTTTGCTAAAGTTGACTTTATGGGTGTCTTCCTCTCATTCACCGGAATCATCTTATTCCTCTTCGGCATCGCATGCGGTGGATACACTGCACCATGGAAATCTGCCACGACGCTCGTGCCACTCTTCCTGGGTTTCTTCCTCCTCGTCGCTCTAGGATTCTGGGAGACCATCGCTCGACACCCAATTTTCCCTCCAAAAATGTTCAAGAATGCTCGCGTTTTTACATTAACGCTCATCATTACTGCCGTGGCCGGTGCAAACTTCTTCAGTATTCTAATCTTGTGGCCAAAATACATTCTCTCTACATTCTATGGCCGCGACATTGCTTATAAGGGACTTTTGATCATGTCTCAAACTATGGGCACCTTATTTGGTGCTGGGTTCTTCTCCTGGACAATCTCCAAATTCAAGGGCGCGATCCGAATTCAAATGATGCTTTCATGTCTCATGATGATTGGTGGTCTCGGCGGCCTGTATGGCGTCTCCGAGAACCAGCCTTGGGCCGCAGGGTTGTGCGTTTTCATCGGTGGAACTGGAGTCGGTGGTATCATCGTGCCTGCATCCGTCATTACGCAGCTCTGTTCTCCTGACGAGTATCTCGGCACTGTCACTGCTTTGACTTTCGTCGCTCGTGTTATTGGAGGTGCTATCGGATTTTGCGTCTACTACTATGTCCTCAATGATCAAGTCACCAAGTTGTTCAACTCGTACGCTACCAATAAAGCAGCTCTAGCTTGTGTCTCGCTCTTGCTCAAGGCAGGTCTTGACACTGCAGGTGTCACCGCAGCCCTCACTTCATTCGGTATCGATGACATGAAAGCACTCCTGGCGACTCCCGGCTTGACCCCAGAGATCATCGACCAGCTGCATACTGCTGCAACACCGATTTGGGCAGAGGCATTTGGTACCGTCTGGCTTGTCACCGTGGCATTCAGTGGTGTCGGTCTTATCTGTGCTGCATTCTTGGGTGATGTCACCAAATATATGACCAACCACCGAGCCGTGCACATTTAAATTTAACCTCACTTTGGGCATTTTATCATATACTTCTATATCTCTGTATACATACTTTTTTACGTCCGGTGTAGCATCATAATTTCAATCTCAACCTTCCCGTTATGTGGTTAAGCCAACGTCGCCCCGTCTGTGGGTTGCATTACGCGTCTGGCTGCTGTACTATCGTCGTTAGTGCAACGAGTACTGCAAATTTCCACGTGTGCAGTACAGGTGGTTTCACCGATGTAATGAATTCTCAATCACAATTGTCTACAGCTCTCAATCTGTCTTGACTGAGAGAAGACTTCTTTGCAGAATGTATCACTACATGAAGAGAACAGTGATTCCACTACGGTAGCTTCACTTGAGTAAAGTGCACTTTATTCACGTGTGTTCGCCTGGTCGTCATGCTTGCCAGACTGCATTTCTCACCGTCCTGCACTTACGGGACGTTCGAGTCCTCATGATTCTATAACAATTCGCACCGCGTGGTAGCGCAATGCCTCTATTCGTCGTGCATTGGCGCCATGTTAAAGCATTGCGCATCGCCACATTCATGGCAGAGCCCCTGAGTTATGCACTTTCGAAACAGTAATGGAGCCCTCTTGTGTAAATATATATGGTAGCCGCTCCTGACAGTATAGTTCAAGACTGGCATTACCCACACAAAATGCCATCCACTCAATTGAGGATGTGGTATCTGTGGTTGACACTCGTGCTTCTCGTCACCTGCAGCTCTGAAGCAGACAATAAGCTCAAATCATCCCTAGCACAAAGAAGAAAGCCTTCACATGCTCCAGTCAGACCGCGCACTTGGAAACGACCATATACCGGCAACCCGTCGCCAAAATGCTGGAGAAACCCCGGGACCGGGATGAGTCCTCTCGAAGCCTCGAAGCTTGCAAATGCCTCACCTGGAATGACTGTGCTTTCTAAAGCTGATATTGCAATATTGTCAGCGGTATATGAGCTCGAAACACAAGTCACACCAACGATTCTCCCAAGACAACCACACGACGATTATCCTGGAGAGATAAACAACAACATCCTCGCAGCATACCATTTTACTTGCCCGCAAGGCGGTGCCATGAGCCAAATCTTCATGTGGGGTGTGCTGTATCAAGAAGATGCGAGGAATGTTGACATGAGGCGATGGCACAATATTCTTGAATTCACAGGCACACATTTGCGCCGATCAACGGGCCAGTGGGTGTCATCGTGGGACACGGCTTGGTGTGTGCCTCACGACAAGATGCAGTGCTGGTATGTCGCATCGGGCCACACGGAAGGGGTCTTGGATGAAGTCCGAGAAACCATCTCTATCGACATCATCAGGCCGGCACCGCATGAGGATCGATCGCCGGCAGTCACTGAGTTTTGCGGAGAGATTGGCTTTGACGTCTCCCTCGTAAACGGCGCCTCTTGTATCGTTGAACAAGTGCAATCTTCCGTGCATGGCCCATACTAATACCAAGTGTCGAACGCGGGCACCCTACTGTAATGTCAGCGATGTTTCGTTGAACGAAAAAGACGAACGTACGCATGTACTGGAGTCGATCTAGATCTGACTCTGATTGAATATCATGAATGAAACATGTACTTTTCTTTGTGCTTTCTCCCTTGTGCTTTCCGAGCCAGTCCCAGGTTCACAAATCTGAGCTTATCGACCGCGATGACTGCGGCCTCGGGCTTGAGCATGTTTTCAGGGGTCGGCTTTGGGCCGGCTCGCCCGTCCTTTGTTGAAGTAAAACCTGTTCAACCACAAGCTTCTCACATGACTTTTTCATGACATATCTGGCACGCTCTATGATCTGTTAAGCAGTACAACGTGGCCTGTGAAAGCACCGGAATGTGATGCAGGACTGAGCTTGCTTCTATGAGCTATCTGAAGCTCTTATTTTCGCCATGTCACCAGAGAAACTTCCTCAATCTCGTAGACTACAACCACATTGCAAGGAAATGTTCCGTTTCCTCATAGTCTTATTCTTGTTTATGCTAGCACAAGCTTCTCCGGTACTTCAATCTCAGATCAAGTCTGGCTGTTGTGCCATAAAGGAGAACTATGCTCAGCTCAACAACTTCTATGGCTGCGAGGTCAAAGATCTGGCGAAAGGTGGCGATATCGACTACGCAACGAAGCTCACTTTCGTTTGTAGAGAGAAGATCGGAAGTGATAGAGTCATTGGCGAAGTGACCGTCAACTGTCTGCGAGGCTCCTGTGCAGCAAAAGGCATCAAGCCATATGTACATATCGACAACCAAGAGATCGAGCCTCTCGTGGTCTTTGCTACTTGTGGACACCGAATTCTGCACTTGGAGAACATTTGGAGTCCACGAACCACCATGATGTGTCCAGTAAGAGATCACAACGCTCTTGGCTGGGCTATCGAGGACTGCGAAAAGGGGGAACCGTTCATCGTTCGACGGGCTATCCCGAAGACTCTTACATGCTGAGCCCTCCAATCCTGACACAAGCCGCGTATCTTTTATCTAGCCTGGCACGTATTTAATAACCACGTTTCTATTCCATTACACAGTATAGTGGTCTGTGGCCTCGGCCAAAGCTGGTAATCGTACCTGGAAGTGTTTGACCAGTCTTCCGATTAAGAAAGTTTGCCAACATGTCATGAGCCCATCTGAGTATGTTCGATCCTTCTACACTAGTGGCTCGGGGAGTTCGTGAATTCCTGGTTGTCATTCTCTTTCGCACGCACTCCCCTCGCTACCAAGTGCAACTACACTTTCTCAATCATACACTTATTCGTCCAACATCCGCAAATCCTCTCTCCGTGCTTACTTGCCGTTTTATCAAAGTGAAATCGGGCCACTGTTTGTTAATGAAGGAGAACTGTACGGATGCCACTTGACATGCAAGGCGGTCGAAACGAAAGTCGCCGCATGAAATTCACCTCCAAAAAAAGCGATTGTCTAAGCGACAATGCGAATACTTTCCGTTCTCAACACCGATACTACAGGAGCTATTGTTCTTACAAAACAGTACCGGTCTTCCGTGAGTTGTGTCTAGCAGGAAGTACAGCCTGTCGGAGGAAAGACAACGCATGCATAATACTGATGGTTCGGTCCGTATATCAATTGAGCTTCTTCTTGATACTACGCTTTGACATCACATGGGTATTCGCATCCTGGTACAGTCGATGCAGATCGCCTGTGATTCAGATCGCTGCGTCATTGCTCCAATCTGAATCCATATTCCGACACGCCCAGACGTTTGGTGATATAAATGGTGAACTTCTGGCGATCCTGGTACTACTCTGCTCTATATACGTGGTTTGCATTAGAACGAAGTGAGCGGCATCGGGAGAGGAAAGCATCATCTCTCATGTATATCACTGTGGCAGAATACCAGGATATTTGTAGCACGTGCACCGGAGAATAACATCAGTTGGTCAAACAGGTAGGCTCTCGTGTGAAAGAATGGAAATTGCTGGAATTCGCATTCTTTCGGATGCCGCAATGCAGTATCGATACAATGTTATTCGTTAGCACAAGCGTCGGGAGAAGCACAGCAAAATATATAGTAGGCAAATCGTAGTCAGATCTACCCGGAGATCACGAAAGGAGCATATGTATATTGCG
>DF820177.1:0-22235 GCA_000836195.1 Taphrina populina JCM 22190
TTTTGTTGTAGTGTGTTGTGTTAGCGTGGCGGGGGGGAGGGGGGGGGGGGGGGGGGGGGGGTTTAAAGAACTTACGTCTCCGAATTTTTCATGAATGATGGCTTTATAAGCGTACCCAAAGTTGGCGACGATTTCATAGAGTCGATAGAGCAGAGGATCACGCGGGGGGAGGTCAATCAATTTCCCCTTGTCTGGGAAATACTGATCTCCCATGGCATCATCGAGCACTGCCCGATCAATGTCGAGGAGTTGACTCAGTCCATCAATATCCTTCTGTTCCGGTTTCGCCTCTACACATCCACGAATCAGTCTTTCATCTTTTGCGCGTCAAATTGGGGAGACAAAAAAAAAACAACGTACGTCCGTAAAACACGGAAGCGACCCAGATTTCATTGCGGCCTAGTTTTTCTCCAATCGCTTCAAAGGATAGTTGTTTACTTGCTTTCGCTTTGAATAGCGTTTCTGAAACGGTAGGCAGACGATTGAGTAATGTGCGATCTACAGACATGTTGTTGTTGTTGTTGTTGGTTGCAGGGTCGATTGAAGAGAAAAACACACAAGTCTCGATGGAGGTGTGAGAGGCGAGTGATGCAGACGAGAAGAGGAGTCTTGATAAGAAGGTTCCACAGCATGACGTACAGCTGGATTTAGTTGCGGGGAAACAAAAAGTCCCGTGCAACCCGGGAGTGAACGCTCGTACAACATCACTCGTAGCGCTGATTTAAGCGATTCAAGATGGTCGCTGCATATTGCTTGACGTTCCCTACAAACACACAAAAACTAATCACTAAAACACAAAGCTTATTCAAACATCATAGTGCCAAAGAGTATCCTTTATCATGCAACAACGTTTCCGTCGTCTTCCACAACTTGTCTGCATTGAACTTTGAAGCACTCGAGGATGGCTCCCGAGGCAGTGCGATGGGTTGGTAGTATTTCCCAGTGATGTGCTTCTTTTCAACTTCCTCACTCGTCCCGAGATACAACTCTGTCACTCGCGTTAGCCTTGTCATTTCTGGGTGCTTTCCCAGACTGTCATCGATTGAGTACAATCAACGGGATGAGTCACTTACGTGTGAGTGCGCCCTGTGAGGGAGTCAGTGTGAGGCCAAGGTATTTACTGCCAAAGAAGCCGATTGCCTCGTAAATGTATTGAAACACGGCACCATACGATTCACCTGGCCCACGGGTCAATTCTGTATCGACAGCACCTGGATGGCAACTGTTTGCCAAGATATCCCCATGTCGTTCAGCAATGCCCTTGGCGAAAAGAATGTTGGCTAATTTAGATTGTCCATATCGAAACCAAGGAGACCCATGATTTGCGTTGAGTGTTTCGAGCGACGTGAACTCCGTGTCCGATGCCTTGAAAAGCATGTGTCCCGCAGAAGACGTATTCACAACGCGTGGTGCTTTCGCAGCCTTGAGTTTCGGCAACAACAAGTGCGTCAGGAGAAACGGCGCAACGTGGTTTGTCTGGATCTGTGATTCGATGCCATCTTGCGTCAACTTGTATGGCGTCGCCATGATGCCCGCATTATTGTACAGCGCATCCAGATGCGATTCCTGTCGTGAAAATTCCCGTGCCGCAGACTTGACGGAAGACAAATCCTGCAAGTCGAGCGGTAACCATGAAACACTCCCTTTGAGTCCCGCAGATTCAATCTTTTTGATGGCGGCAAGAGCACGCGACTCTGATCGCGCAGCCAAGTAGACTTTGGCGCCATGTCGCACCAACTCAAAACAAGTCTCGTAACCAATGCCAGTATTGCCGCCAGTCACAATCACGACAGAACCAGTCTGATCGGGAATCATCTCATTCGTGTACTTGTACCCATACATGAGCCCATAAAATAGTCCAGGCATCCTTGCTGCAATGTGTCTGATTGTTTGCTCTGTAGGCGAGAAAAAAATAACGGTGCTGCAGTAAGTGACGCGCACGAATGGGGAAACCAAAGTCAACTTGCACAAACGAATGAGTGCCGCAATTTACACGGTCACCAAACAGCAAAAATATCAGCAGCACGAGCTCATTCAAAAAGACGTTGGCAAGACCATGAGATTGGTCGTAGATTGTGGCATCTCAGCTAGCTGGCTACTAAGGAAACCAAATGTTGTGAAAACGCATTTCTATTACTCCGTATTCCTCACACCTCAAGGGTTGGACGAAAGTCCTTCCTTGTCGGAATCAGACTGACCTTTCGTGTCGTGCGTCTTGTGCTTGCCATCAGAAGTTCCCGACTGCGCAAACGAGTCAGCAATTGATTTCGAAAAAAAGCTACTTAATGCTCAAGAGACATACAGAAGGTGCTTGAGTACCTGACCGGGGGTTCTGGTCTTCAGGGTCAGGAGATTGTCCGTCTCGTTTGCCGCTCATGATGAATGTATGAATTGGTGTGACGAGAGTGTTGGCGTGTAAAGCAAGAGTCTTGATGGAATGATTGCAGGGAACTTTCGTCATCGCTAGACCACGAAGCCACATTTCTATGTGGAGTTCACGTGTCTCCCTGATACGAGAAGGTTGAGCTCATCCTGTGTCTCTCGCAATGCTTGCAGATATCCCTCTGGAAAGACCTGACGAATATTGACATTGATACGTGTGGTGCTTAAATAGTGAGCAAATGGTTCCCACTCTGCAGATTCTTCTGCAGACACCAAGTCTCTATCTGCTTCTTGCCACTCTTTGCTGTTTTTCAGATGACTGGGCAGGGAATTCTCCACGATGCGCGGCACGCCGTGGTATGCCCGGCGGCACGCTCCAGACATGATAAGCGCATCGCCTGATCGTAGATAAATGGCCGTCGGTGCAACATCTCTTGTCGTGCCACCAATCAGAAATACAGCTGTGTGACCAAAGGAAAAGGATACAAGCGGCTTATCTTCCACCAGCTCACTCTGATCAATATGCCCCATGAGACTATTTTTCATCTGATAAAAGTTGACAATCCCCGACTCTGGCCGGAACGTCTCCCAATCTTCTCCCTCCGGCACCAAACTCGTAGGAATCTTTTTCAATAAAGAAATGCTCAAGTCTGATAAGACCGACGGTACAGGAACCATAGAGTCTGGACCATTGTTGAATACGTCTTCATAGTGATAAGATTTCGACGTCCAGTGATACATGAGCCCAAGATTCGTCCACCGTAGTTTGTACAGTAGTTCAGATACTGGAAGCGCCCTTGCGGTGTCTGCTGGAGGTGCTGGTTCTTTTTTCGCCTTGAGTATTTCGATAGGAATGTCCCGAGTGATTGCCGGGTCTGTGATTAACTTGCGCGATACTTGAGGTTGTGAAGCAGCTCGCCGCTCTGAACGGAGGGTCGTAGACACTGTCTGGACCACCAGGTCCGCTCGAGTCGCTGGATCTCTTCTGTGCTGCTCAAAATTTGACCACAAGCCGTCTGCAGGCAGGATATAATGGGTGTCTAGATTATTCAGATTCGGTTTGCGTGTGATGTCACGCATACAAGTCTTCACGAAGGATCTCTGACTACACGGTCCCAAAGCATTTGGAATGATTAAAAGGCCCGGGTGTGCATCAAGTGTAAAGATATCTGCGAATTGGACTCGCATGCCATCAGGCGAAAAGCTCGATCCAGCACTAGAAACTGAATCGTTGACTTTGTGTACGGTAACGCCTTGGGAGACTGTTGTGGCTAGAAGGTCTATGACGTTGTCGTAATTTGGTGGAGGATTCCTGGTTAGATAACACTTCTCAATGTCTCTAAATACTGAGCGTTGACCCGTAGGGGGCTGCGCCTGCAGCTTGGCCTTTAGTTGTTTCTTGAGCGCTGATCTTGAGAAGCCCGTACCTGTCGACGTACTAGCATCTGCTTGTGACATTAGCTCAGTGCTTGCACCGCGGCACTTGCTTTGTCTTTAAGCGATCAAGCTGCAAAAATCTGAGGTACGCTCAGAGGTTCCATTCATTCACGCGAAACCCTCATCATGCTACCAATATCGTCTATTGAGTGATGTATTGAACGTGTAGATTCACCAACGATCATCATGAAATAGGACGCAAAAAATCTTGATCAGATGTGGCGCATACTCACGATTTGTGGCATGTGACAATCAGGCCTAGAGCTTATATTAGATGAGGGCATGCAGCTGTCACTTCCAGAAACCCAAGACGCGCATCGCAGTTTCTGATGATTCGGCACACGCGTGACATGCAAAGACGGCAGAATGGAGCCATACACAAAACAGTGAGATATAGATTTACACAGATACGCGAAAGCCTTACAAGCGAACAAACAAACGAGACTATGTTGCTTTCAGACCCAGTACAGTTTCACATTAGTTGTTGTCTGCTAGGGTTTCAGAATCACTTTGTTCTTTGCAAAACTTGATCCAGATTTCTCGAGAAGTACAAATGTAAGGCTGTCGCAGCATCTCTTTACGCAATAATTCGTGTATCACAAGCATAAATGCCGCTGCTATCGACCGCCCGACCAACAAGTGTCATGACAATGGCAAGCGCGTCAGCAGAACGGACTGCAAAAGGCACATCTTCGGGGCTGGTCGATTTGCATGGAGAGACCTCAGAAACCAGAAATGATGGGACGATCCCGGACCACGCTGAAAATGAACCTCAAAGCGTGAGACAAACCTGACACCTCGTCGTCTATGCCGTGCTGGCAAGCGCATCGTAAGCTAATGCAAGCTAGACCACGGCCCGAGAAGCACCGCTTAAGCCAAGCAAGTCAGGGATTGTGACCAACATACCACTCTTGTATGACATATATGGTGCAGGGACAATCAAAGTGATGTTTCTCACTGGACTCGGCTTGTCTAGAGAGAGCTGGGGACATCAAATCAGGTTCTTTGCCTCGAAGCCAGAGTACAGCTGTCTAGTAGTGGAGAACCGTGGATTTGATGATTACGAGGCATGTGTACCGTTTAAAGGTGCCAGTACTAAACAACTTGCTCGAGACATGAAAAAGGTATTGCAAGAAATTGGCTGGGATCAGCCTAAAAGCGTCCACGTGGTCGGATTCAGCCTTGGGTAAGTGAACATCACATGGCTGCAGGACTGAAAGCTGATGGCCATCTAGCGGCATGATAGCATTGCAGATGGGCCGAGTTTGTCCAGAATTTATCGCAAGTATGCATCTCGTGTCTGCCGCCAAAAAGTACAAACGGCCATCCTTCAAGCTCCAGGACTTTATCAGTACTCTGCATCTTCTCAAGTCAACTTCGGACAAAGGTAAAGCGAATCAGCTTGTCGACCTCCTATTTCCTCCAGAGTATCTCTATGCATGTGATCCGAACGAGCTTGATGCAGGTATGAATCGGGACATCATTCTTGAACAGAAGTCTGGACAATTCTTTTCGAGCGGACAGCGAAAATGGAACCTATGTACCCAGGTTCTAGCGTTTCGGCGTCACTCCATGAGTAAGAGTAATCTATGGGAAGTCGCTTCCAAAGTTCGCTTCATTTTCGTATCCGGGGCAGATGAAGATTTTCTCCTCAACTCGAACTGCTCGAAAGACTTGATGATCGGGCTCAACGCCCAAGGCAGAATTTATCCTGGAGGACACATGGTGCATTGGCAACACCGAGCTGACTTTAACGCAGACCAAGAGGCAATGATGCTTCGAGCTGATCGAGAATACCGAGAATATCCGCCGCAAGATTGTCTCTTTCTCAGTGGTCTTATGGCTCAGACTGGCCATAAAGCCAAATGCGGTCGTTGAAAAGTGGACCATTAATTATGTGGTGCAAGGCCGATTTTATGCAGTAGTGTCCGGCGACGAGTAAATATTCTTGGTTAACTCTCAATTTCTCCAGTAGCGTTGTTCATCTCAATATCCTCGTTAGCACCATAATCAACTCCATCTTGACCAGTGTTTGCTTGATCAGGATCCAGATTTCGTCTACCGAGACAATTTTGAATTATCTGTAAAAGATTTTCTTTCTGATCATCGCTGAATCTTTCACCATACTCCTCCAGTAAAACAGAGACCTCTACTTCAGCTCCGGGACATTGATTAAGAATCATGAGCTTTTCGGCCTTTGTAAGATCAAAGTCTGCCGACTTTAGCTGCAATAAAAGATTGTTTAGACTTTCGGGTGTTATCATTGTACAACGTTGTTCTGCAAGGTACTGTTTGAGTTCAAACTGAACAGTTCGAAGATTTTCGCTTTCCAAGGCTGAAGAATAACTACCTCTTTGCAGCATAGAATCTTGTAACGAAGTGAGTGACTCAAGATGCTTCAGAACCTCATAGTCGGTCAGAAAAGCAGATCGCGCCTCGACAATCTTCATCAAGTGTGCTTGAGGGACACACTGTTGCTTTAAAAAGACCGTGGAAGACCAACAAGTAAAGACTGGAAAATGTGGAGATAAAATCCTCCTGGTGCAGAGGAGCTCAAGCTGCGATCATCTAGGTTTGTGACCGCACGCGCACTACCTTGTGAGTCAGAATTTCAGCTTGTCATCGCTAGCCGGGTGTGAAGATATAAGCGCTGTGCGAGGTGTGTCACTACAAACTTGACGATGGCCATTCGCAATTAGATCTTCCTTCTTCTCATAAGTAACAAACGTATTGGGACATATACCTGACGAGCATCATGGCGGATCCTAGCAACGCCTATGGCAAAGCTGGCGCGCTCGAATTGTCCGTGAGTGAGGAAACTAAGTACAGAAAGAAATGCCGAGATCTCAAAAGAAGGATAATCGAGGTCGAAACAAGCAACGAGAACCTGGTTACAAAATTGGCACGCACGAAACGCTTTATTCGCCGAGCGCGCCTCGAAAGAGCATTTTTGCTAGAGAAATTAGAGGAGCAGACACCCAGATTATCTCATGGATCAGACGGCTCACCCACACCTCCTGCTAGTCCCTCGCTGGAAGCGTACTCACTCGATCCGGCGAATCTCCCTGTGGACGTAACTTTATCCCCTGAGCCAGACAGACAATCCTTGAGTCCTGGTCTCACATCAAGGCGGCAATCTCCAGTTTATGATGCTCATAGTTACTCTGTAGCACCACCGATCACTCATGCGATGGTTGCGCACAATGCAATACACAAAGATAGCAGCAAAGGAAGTCCAGCACCGGGCTCCTCAAATTCTGCCAAGAAAATTAAGGCTCCAAGGGATCCAAATGCACCAAAACGTCCCAAAAATGCCTTTCTCCTGTTCTGTGAGATGGAGAGAGACACCGTTCGGTCTAACGCAGACGCCGGAACTGGAGAGACTGTGGATATAGCTCGAGAGCTCGGCAGAGTGTGGGCTATCATGGATAATGCCGCTCGAAAGCCGTATCGAGACAGATACGAGGAAGACAAGTTGCGTTACGAAAGGGAAATGCTTCTATATGAAAAACAAAAACTCCCTCCTACTCCTGTACAGGGTGAAGACCACGCTGATATTGTGCGAAGTTCTACACCGACAGCCAATACAGCAAGTCCCGCCCCTAGAGTCGGTGGATTTACTGCCGTGAACAGAACATAAAAGCCCGAATTATTCAATATGCTTCGCCAGATACGTTTGACTTGTCGATTGCAGGATTGTTGAGTCAAACATTAGACAGTAGTATGGAGAGCAATTGACATCATACTGTAAATCATCATTGCAATAATGGAAAATTTGCACTTCGTGTAAATGAATCGCAGCGGGGCACAAGTGCCGCAGTGCTGAAATAATGCTAAAGCCAGTGTGCTGTGGAGTTGACGAGGATTGGCTAAATGCAACAAGTCCAGACTATAATCCACTACTTCACGAATTGTGTGCTCAGAGGCAGAGAACACGGATTTTAGTCCAATCAAAATGAAGGGCTTGAGATTTTGCTCTTTAAAAATGTTTCACATACCGCGCATTCTCGAAAACTGAAAAGTGGTGAACGCGAGCCAAGATTTTAACACTTGGTTTGGCCACATTCGTAATTTGACTCCCTTCTATGTTGTATCGAATGGAAACATGAATTCCGTTACCTTACATCATGAGTTGTAGTTTTGCATCTCATCACGACGGAATGCAAGGTCGAACGGATTTCCCTTGGCAATACGTCATGTTTGATCCAGATCTGCATCGTGAGTTTGGCATAGAACACGCTGCAGCCACACCGTTTTTACCACAACAGACTGAATAATTGGCAGGAGAGACGATGTCGGATGGCCCTCTCCAACTTTGGTGTCGAATTCCCTTTCCAATAACGATGTCATTGTTGGTGGCGGAGGAAAATCCTTCTTTTTGGGAAGCCGGAGGCCGAATTGCCACTTAGAAAAAAAAGATCTAGTCTGAGGGGATCGGCTCGTGCCATCCATGGATTGTGGCCTAAGATTCCTCCTTCAAGCAAGCAGGTGAGCTTTGAAAGTGAGCATCTCCCAATTACGAGTAGTCATCCCGCCCGCGGCTGTTACCTCTGCCAAGATGTATTCGCGACGAGAGCCATGCGCAGCCTCACCGCAATAGATCTGACAACCCCTCCTGTCTGCTGCGAGATGTTTATTTATACACATCTACATACTCCATTGCAGACAAGTACCATTGACTGATTCATGACTTTGTCCTTGAGGATGGTCTAGTTCGCCATGCATATACGGGGCATATTCGGCACTCGAAGGCTTCTTCAAGAATAGTGAGTCAGATGAGGCAGGCCTTTGTTTGCGCCCTTCCGTTCCGGGTGTAGACAATGCTTACGAAAGAATTCCGTTGCCACTTTGACCAAATGTGGATGGCACTAGTGCGATTGAGATGTGGCTTCCCAACTGACGTAACACCAAAAAAATCGTCCATTCGCGGCAATCCACAATTTATCCGCGTATATAAACCTCACAGGTCTCCCACACGTACAGAGCTTTTGTTCTCTCCAGCTTCATACATCTGTAATCATGTTGACCAAGAGTTGTCTCGCCCTGCTGGCTGCTTCAGTCGCAGCTATCCCCCAGTCGTTCACGTCTTCCGGTCCTAACGCTACTGCGTACACCTACACCGCCAATGGTTCAACTACCGTGCCGGAAACTATGCCATACACGCCAGCTGGTGGACTCGGACAAAATGGATCTTATCCTCTATACGCGCCATTGTCCGACTTTGACTACGAGTCGCTGTCCTTGGCTCTATACCAGGAATTGATTGAACTTGACCTTTTCCATTACGGTCTGGCAGCTTTCTCTGCAGAGGAATTCGAAGCAGTTGGTCTGAATGCCGCTGACAGGTTCCTTATTGAGTTTATGGCAGACCAGGAAGTTGGTCATGCCACCTTGATCCGAAACATGCTCGGTGTCAATGCCCCACAGCCATGTGTGTACAAATACCCATTCACCGACGTTAAGGGTTTCTTGGACTTCACTCAGAAACTCACCAGATTCGGTGAGTCTGGTGTTTATGGATTCCTCGAGCACCTTGACTCACGAGCTTCTGCTCAGCTTCTCCTCCAGTCCATCACTACTGAAGCTCGTCAACAGATGATCTTCAGACAATTCGATGGTCTTTTCCCAATGCCAGTCTGGTTCGAGGCTGGTATTACCCAGTCAATGGCATGGACTTTGCTTGCTCCATACATTGTTTCGTGTCCATCGATGAACTTGGGATCACGAAAGCTCGCATGGCAAAACTTCCCAACGTTGAACATCCTCAACAACCCCTCAGTCGTTCCACCAAACAACACCGTTGAGGCTTTCAACGCTAGCATCACCCCAGTCATGAACAGAACGACACAAATCTCTGGTCCCGGCCGAAATGTTCAATTGCAATTCGATGCTCCAGGTGCTGCTGTCGGTCCTAACGGTTCATACATCACTGCCACCTCTGCATCTGCTCCAGCTTACGTCGCTTGGGTCTCGCAGCTCAACGTGACTTATTCTACATTTACCATGACTGGCAACAACTCTGGTTTCACTATTCAGCCAAACGATACTGTCTTCCCGGCATACTTTGGCAGTGCTCCATTGAACGAGCTCACGACTGACAACGGTGCCCAACCAAACAACGATGCCAGCTTCGATGGAGTTGTCAACGGAACGATGTTCATTGCCCTCGTTGATGCCGCCACTCCAGGTCTCAACATCACTGCATTCAACCTCAGCATGATCAACAGCCACATCGTTGCTGGTCCTGCCATCTACCAGGCCTACTAGAGCTTTGACCTATTCCGACCTCAGCTCCACGTATTTTTAGACTAATCGCAGAGTATCCAAAATAGTTTAATAGACCAATTTTTGGTTGCACGCTCGCTTTAGCCAGTCTCATCGTCTGATTCTTTGCGCCATCCGTGCTCATGTTACATGGCTAGTCGTTCATTTCGTTCACGTTTGTTTGGAAAGATGTCTCCGAGTACGGCAATGTGGACGCTAAAAACACGTGCGCGCTGCATTTCTGTCCAGTCTGGATGCAGGCAACAGGGCATGATCATTCATGTCATGTGACGAGTCTGTGCTCACCACAAAGCAAGTTCGTGAGTATTCCGAGACCCACATAGAGCGGAACAGCAGAGAATCTTTCTGGACCATCAAAACTGATATTGACAGCTCTGCAAAACAGTCATAGCCAAAGGATCGCGATCGTGGAACCAAGAATAGGTTGTCGTGAATATGCACCTCCAATCGCTGAAGTCGATGGAGAAACGCTACAGAAAGATATAGCTATACCCATAAATTAGACTTAGGTTCGGTATAAATTAGCTTCCTAACATGTCCATTCTACACAATAAAAACAAGCTATACACAGCGGTGCCATATCTCAATAGCAGAGACAAGCACCGGGTACAGATAGTCTTGCTTTTGGTTGAGAAAACATCCAATCCCAGTATTTCTAAAGTTCCACCTTATAAGTCTTTTCGCTGCCTGCTGGAACGTCACAAGCTAGTGGACTTTTTATACGAAATACGTACTCGCACTTTTGTGCTTCCCGTACAGATAATAGTTCGTTTTTCGCACCACATTCAATGTCGACTCTACCACTCCTCTCTGGTCCGTTCCAGCATTTTTGACCTCTTGTGTACACTAATGACCCATTCTCGTCAACATGATCAAATGTTCCAACAAGAGTGCTCTGTGAAGAGGACTTTTGGTGCAGATTTTCCAAGAGGCATACTTCATATGTGTAGTCGCTGATAAGTGCTGAGAAACAGTCGCCCTTGACTGCTCTATACACATCATCAGGCCCGAAATGTCCTTGCAATGAGGATTGTAGGGACGCAAGTTCTCGATCTCTTTGTGCGACTTCTTCACGCAGTTTTTCGATTGTCTCTTTTGCATTGGTGACTTGTTTGGTTTCGCCGACATTCGTGGCAATAGGTGTCGTCTCGCGCTGCAGCAAACCCATGTCGACTAATCTGTCACGAGAAGCTGCCCAGAGTGAAGAGATTCCTGATGAGGATGGTGCTGAAGGCACTCCGGGTACGTCCAAGGTGATCTCCATCAATTCTTTGACTGTATCTTCAGACAATCCTGGCGCACGCAGCGGATTCAGTTCGTTGAATGAAGTGACAGCGCCCTTGACCGACATGTCTTGAAAGTTCGGGTTGTAGCCTTGAGACAAGTCTGTCATGATTCTCTCATATTGCACAATGCGAAGTCTCTGCTCAGTGACTTGCTCCTGCAGCATTTTTATAGCTTCCTGATACTTGAACAATGCCAAATTAGCATCCTCTTGGGTAGACACGGCAGATGTGGCAATACTTTCACTTTCTAGTTTTGCAAGAGCCGCTTCCTTATCCTGCAAATTGATGCGGAATGCGTCCAGCTGAGCACTGACACGAGCACTTTCATCCACAAGCTCAGACCTTAGACGATGTGCTTTTCTCCGCCACTCTTCCTTTACTTTCCATCCCGATGCTCTTGTGCTTTCCCTGGCTGCTTCTTGTTTTGCATATTCTTTTGCTTTCTCACGACATGTATTGGGACACGAAATTAACCCAAGCCATTCATCACTCCCATCACAACAACTGTCTTCACAGGTGCCGTCATTGACACGGTTGGAAGGCAAGTAGACGGGGATATGACCGGCGTTTTGGCAAAAGAATGTCGAATTTGAGCATGCTGAAGTACCGGGCTCATCAGATCCATCTGGACAATCGCAGTAGTTATCGTTAAGCCGGTCGTACGCTATCCTTTTAGTACCATCTAGGCACTGGAACGAGCCATCTATATTTTGATATAGGTTCGTCTTTGAAGGAGCAACTCCTCTAATTTTATCCAATGCTAAAGTACGATGCACAGCCACGAGACATAGCAGCGTCCTGACCAGCATTCCAGGCACAACAATGAACGTCCCTCAGGCAAGATGGCACTTGTATTGTGTGTATCTCATAACGCGACCTGAAAGCTTCACGTGAAGAGAAAGTAGGCTCCACACAAATGAATGAATCCGGCTAAATTTAGGAAAACTGCATCGTCGATCACATAATCTTCGTCTTAATTGTTTATTTTCCTTGCGACCCTGTCATCCTACTCTTGGCTGACTTTGACCTTGACGCTATCCATGCAACCCATACCGTGCTCAGGTCCGCTCTCATTGACAAATCTGCCTGCAATCACTTTTGGCGCCGGGACTTTTAGTGGTCAGTACAATTATCAAGCAGATGACAGCACCAATGCCCTCATTCGAGAAGCATACGATTTGGGTATACGCGCGTTTGATACGTCGCCGTACTACGGCGATTCCGAAAAGATACTAGGCCAAGGTCTGCGAGCTTTATTCGAGTCTTCTGTTGCGCGCCAAGATCTCTTTATCATTACCAAATGCGGACGCTATGGTGTCTGGGAATTCGACTATACGCCCGAGACTGTGGTCAAGAGCGTGCGCCGCTCGTGCGCAAGACTCGGCGTAGATTACCTCGATGTCGTCTACCTCCACGATGTGGAGTTCCAGGGAATCGAGCAAGTCTTGTCTGCTGCGAGTGCTCTCTTTGACCTAAAGAAACAAGGAATCGTACGGCACGTCGGAATATCTGGCTATCCATTACCTGTGCTCGACTTTTTGTCGCACGAGCTGCGCAAAATCTCACAACCTCTTGACGTGGTCCTCAGTTATTCCCATTTCAATATTCAAAACACAACACTGGTGCCGCAGATACCGAAGTTTAAGGCGCATGGTGTCAAGACCGTCTTGAGCGCTAGTCCTCTCTCAATGGGTCTGCTCAAGGCTGGTGGTCCTCCTGAATGGCATCCAGCATCCTCTTTTCTGAAATCCAAGATTGAGGATGCCGTTCAGCACCTGGAAGGAAAATATGGTGACGAATTTACCTTGGCCAACATCGCCGTGGGATTCGCGTTGAAGAATGCGCCCGCAGCAGGGTTAGGCTCGACCGTCATTGGTTTTTGTTATGTTTCCGAGCTGCGAGAGGCTGTCAAGTTGTATTGGGAAATTCAAGCCAATCACTCTGAACGGGCCGAATTGCGTGCCAAAGTCGAGGCAGACGTGGTCAAGGTGATTGAGCCCGTCCTCAATGAGACTTGGCCAAGTCCCCCTGAGCTGGGTCGTCTGGTAGACCCGGCTCCCCGTGGTTTCGTAGATGAAGGTGACAACTGAGTAGCGGGTGCAAAAGTTTATAGACTAGAGGTTCATGGCTGAAGCGATATTTGTGGTATGTCTTTACAATATAATATGTACAAACTGATTTCAGTGATTGTGCGGAGATGGAGATCCCGTGACAAGCTTCCAGAAATTCCAACTCGCGCCTCTTTGCTTGCTGCTTCGCCACTGGCACTCGAACCCAAATACTTTACAGGACTCTTTGTGATTTGACAAAGTCGACAGGGATGGCTACTTATCAGGCAGTTCCAACCAATGCGCCGCCAGCATATGATCCTACCAAAGCAAGCGCAGCACCATCGTCGCCAAGCTACGGGTCCACTAGCATTGACGACCCAGTGGTTGGCGCTGATGCAGTAGACTCTGATGAAGACTTCAAGTTTGGCACAACGGTCGACGCTTGCGATCTCGTGATTCGCATGGGCTTTATTCGCAAAGTCTACACTATTTTATTCACGCAAATCGTGAGCACCACGGTGATTGGTGCCATCATGATGACGAATGAGTCCATCAAGACATGGGTTCAATCGAACCAATGGATGATGATTACTGCCGTAGTCGGCTCTTTCGTGTCCCTCTTGGCGCTCTTTTGGAAGCGACAGAGCTACCCGACCAATTTCTACCTCTTGGGTGCATTCACCGTCATTGAAGCATATACCATTGGCACAGTCACGTCTTTTTATGACTCGCAAATCGTGCTTGAAGCACTCATCCTCACAACAGGGATATTCTTGGCACTCACGCTTTTCACATTTCAGACAAAGTATGACTTTGTGTCTTGGGGTTCCTTCTTGTACATGTCGCTCTGGGGCATGATTATGGTTGGCTTTGTCGGCATGTTTTTCCCTCACGGCAGTGGCTTTGAGTTGGTCTACTCTGCCTTTGGGTGTTTGATCTTTTCCGGGTACATTTTGTACGACACTCAGTTGATGATCAAGCACCACTCTGTCGATGAGTACATAATGGCCTCCGTCAGTCTCTACCTCGATATTCTCAACCTGTTTTTGAATATTCTACGCATTCTCAACCAGATGAACAACAATAATAACTAGACTGCGATCGATCCTATTTTAGTCAGTGTTGTTAGGCGTGCGTTCTCTTGTGTCACTGATTCATTCAATAAATGCTTCTTCTCTCTCTTCTCCTTTTGTTTTCATCTGCATCAACCAGGGAACGGGTGCTCACCAGACTCACACAAATGGCTGCAACAAGAACCCGACGATCCTTCAAAGATTGTGCGACAGAAGATCTACCGTGTTCCTCGTACTTCTTCATCTAATACAGCATTTTGTCCTCTACTCATCGAGAGTTGTTCCGCACGCAATGTCATCTCAGTATGCTCGCGTCCCCTAATACCACCAGGCTCGCTGGAGCTGTATGACTTCAAACGCAATAGACTTGTTCGTCTCACCAAAGAACACAAAGAACATGCGGAGAAGAGTATAGACGATGAGAAATTCCTCAGAACATTGCACATGACTCGCCGGCTCAAAACTTAATGGACATTGTAGGATACGCAAGCCGCTTAATGAAGCATCACATCAGCGTCAAGATTCAGCCTCTATCGGAGGCAATAGCCACGAATCTGGTTGTTGCCTGCGACGACAGTGGTCTGGATTCTATAGAGGACGACTTCGTGTCAACCCAAAATGTCCGTTGACCTGAGTTCATGCAGATGACTGTGCCACCAATCCTGGAACATGTAAAACAAAGCAAAAGACGAGCAAATCGAGACAACCTACTGGCAGGAAATTTACAGTGGCTAGCGATTCGCGAGGACCTTGTGCACGCTTATAGCAATTCTGGTGATATCTCATCCTGCAACAAACCTGCATGTCGGAAGAAACGAGCTTGCACTGTTCTGAGCTTCTTTCCTGAAAAAGTCGAGCGTAAGGAGTTTGTTTCATGCAAACATGTCACGCTAGTCTCGCTATTGCTTAGCGAAGGAATCTTTCCTTCCACGCCCAAACTTTCCTCGCTCGCCTTCTCTATAGAAACGCACAAGCAATTTCAGCGAATACAGGACTTTGGAAAGATATGCAGGGAAGCACACGCGAATGGCATGCTCACTTACTTCGAGGAGTACTATTTTTAGGGATTTATAGCCGCTCGAAATAAGCATCATTTCGCCGAGCATTTTCGTGATGCCCATGCTCAGTGGTTGACGATTTGAACAGAGGCTCATAAACATGCATACCGCTTACTTCGTGTTGACAGTGACTCGCTGCGGTCTCTTACACGTCTACGTCTGGAAGGCATCCGAACCATTCAATCATCATGTGCTAGAAGTGCTTACTACAGTACATGACTTGAGATGTTCCTGCTTGTCGTGCAAACCACGTCATTGAAACTAGCACCTTTTGATTGACATGCTAGGAGCTCCTGCATGAGATTCGAATCTCATCTTTTTGCTCCACCATTTCTTCGAACATTTCTCTCCGGTTGCAATTGACTCACTGCAGCAACTCCGAGAAAAAAGTCCCGTCTTTGGATTTGTTCCCTCTTGGGTAAAGGGACGCTCGAGGGGAGACTGTTTCCCCGGTCGCTCTATGCTCATTGCAGAATACACCTACTCGGGCCTCTTCCAAACCGCCCTCATCACGCTCCTCATGTTTTCCGTGCTCGGGCAGTACGTTTCCCGGACACGCTTCTACGCACGCATCGTGATGTGCTTCCTCTCCCTCCTCTTGTGCGCATCCTATGGCGTCATTGCGTCCCTCATTTTGAGTGCACTCGGACGACGCAGCTTGAGTCAATGGACCACGGCGCGCGCATTCAGTGGCCTCTTGTCGCCTCTCATTGGCTTGTATTTTGCGGTTCAAGGGGAGGAACGGTTGCGTACGCGCCCAGCAGTCTTCATTTCAAACCACCAGAGCGAAATGGATATTTTAATGCTGGGCCGCATGTTTCCGAAACATTGCTCCGTCACGTCGAAAGCAGCACTCAAGTGGTACCCCTTCCTCGGATGGTTCATGACGCTGAGTGGTACCGTCTTTATCGATCGCGCAAATAGAAAACATGCAGTCGCTAGTTTCGATTCAGCCGTGCAACAAATCAAGCGGGAGTCACAATCAGTCTGGATATTCCCGGAAGGAACAAGGTCGAATTTCACGCAGCCAGACATGTTGCCCTTCAAAAAGGGATCATTCCATCTCGCCATTCAAGCCGGCGTCGATATAGTCCCGATCGTCGTTGGGAATTATAGTCATTTGTTCAATTGGCGAGCGAGACGCTGCGAACCGGGTGTTTGTCAAATTAGAGTGCTCGAACCGATTTCCACAAAGGGACTCACGGCGGAGGATGTAGACAAGTTGGCAAAGGATGTGCATCAGGAAATGCTCAGGAATTTGAAGGAAATTACTCCTTCGTCATCATCGTCGTAAATTGTCAACTAGTGTATGGATAGAGGCTGCCCATCATCCGTTGGAATATTACTACATGTCAGTGGTCATCCCAGACCTAGATATACATATAATCACAGAAAAAGAGTTTATAGCATCGCAAAGAATTCAATCGACACCAATGCTGATTGTGCTTCCGCGACTGCTCTTCCGTCGTAGCGTAAAGGGTCGCTTCTTCAAAGCAGACTCTGTCGTCACCAATTCTCGACCTCCACCACTCACCATCTTCCACTCGCGTTGTTTTGCAGCACCGGGCGTAATGTCAGCCATCGGAAGTTCCTGAGTCACCTTGACGCGTTCAGGGTCAATCGTTCTCGAAGTAGATGCCGCTCGCGCGTGGTGCACTGCCTTCTCATTTGCGTTGTGCACCGTTTCAGTACACTCTGCATTGCGCATCCACTTGCGTCGCCTCGTGTATTGCCCGAAACTCTCATCCGCCGTCGGATTGCGCCACGTATTGTCGAGGTACAACCATCCGTCCGCATCACGACCTCGGTCCTTTTCTATTCGCCATTCAGGATCGATCCAGGTCCACGTCACCGTCCGCGTCACGCCATCTTCGACAGTTACTTGCGGAGCAGGTAAAGCCGTATGCTCTGGTGCCACCCCGGGCCGATCATCCGTGTCTGTAAATGGTGCCCGCTCATGTGGCAGTAAAGACATTGTCCAGCCAAGACCCAACCATCGTCTTTGATTTTCAATCACGGTGATGGTCGTGGCAAATCTAGCATGATCCTGTGCAGCACGCGGTGCTGCAGCACTCGCGGGGATCGATGCAGGAAAGGGCGGGCTTTGAGAGAATGCTTGAAATATATTGGACTCGCCGGGCAGAAACCCGACGCCAATCATGGCAGAAGCGATTTTTCGAACCACCTTCAAACGCCAAAGGACGGTGTAAATGACTTTGAACCACGGACTCGTGCAAGTCAAAAGGAACGTTCCCGTGCACATGACAAGCGCACGTTTGGAGAAGAACCAGAGTGAAGCAATGTAGATGGGCGTCACGAGCGCCAGACGCATACCAATCAATGCACTCTGTTGCGGATCTTGCCAAGTGAAAATCCTGAGACACGGTTCGAACGTGCTGCCGAGCAATTCGAGCCGCGCACGAAGACAGTCAATTTCATATAACGTCGAATCCATCACTTTTTGTGTATCTTCCGTCCCCGTCGTGATGGGATCTTCTCCTGCCTCAATACCGTGCACAATAGTCGCCGTCTCGTTCTTCTTACGCAAGTATCCAACACCCAGTGCGCTCAAGAGGATCCAGTTTCCGGCATAGTGGAATACCAGGTCGCCGTACAGGCACAACAGCCAAAAGCTGGATAATAAGAGAAAATTGGACCAGTGGTCTTCGCCAGTCCAAGTCACGAGTGCCATGACATGATTGAGTGTCTTGACGATCGGTGACAATTGCGATAAGGCAATAATGATGGAAGGTGGGGTATCTTGTAAAAGAGACGCCGTAGGGCGATGGGTGGTCACACCGACGGGAGAGGACTTGGCATCGAAAGAGGCAAAGACCTGCTTTGGCCTGACGCTTGTCCTCGGGCCTGCCATTTCTTCGAAAGCCATACACGGGTCACATGCGATGGAAGAGAATCATGAATTAGTGTTTGGAATTGACTTTGTAGCACTGAAAATGTCAGGGAGCTCTCAAGTACCGCCCCACACTCCTTTAAGTTGCTCATCGTCTACGACTGCGCGGAATGGATGATGTCACTTGCAGCTTGTTTCCTGCCGTATAGATTTCAAAGGTGATATGAAGACTGCCGGGCTTATCTCTTGTAGATATAACGGTCGATTCCAGACAGAGTGATTTGTCAAGGAGTGAGCAAGCATCGTGTTCATTAGCCTACCTTGTTGTGCGCACCATCAACATGAGACTATCATATGGCTGACGCGCACGATGCGCATGTGCCGGGGACACACCAAGGGGACGGAAGAGTCAATCATTACCCACAACCTATACATAACACCAACGAAAATAGTCTCCTAGCGGAGCGTGTGTATATAAATCAGTCATACAGCCCAGTATGCCACTTGTTCTCCCACCTTTGCAAATTGAAAAAAAAAAAAAAAAAAAAGATGAAAGTGGTTGCTTTGCTCTGTCTCGGTCTTTCTTGGGTATCGGCAAGTACTGCCGCAACAATATTGCCGCGAATGTCACAAACAGGCCTGATTGACGGCGGAGTCTGGGGTGAAGCCTATGCATCACAACACTTTGACGATGCTCCCAATCTGTAAGCTTTCATTGCCATTCAGTGTAGGGACACGGATGAGCTGACTCTCTTTTTCCCCAAGTCCAACAGTGCCGTACCATACAATGTCACTCGAGTGCAAATGGGGCAAGCGGCTCGACTACTTTGCACTCAAGTATTTCAACGAGGCAGGAGGACCAATCGCCACGCTTGCTCATGGCAACGTCAATGCAGGGTCCCATACCGATCATGTAGAATTTGTGAGTCTTGAAGACTTTAAGAGCATCAACGTCTACGTCTGCAACAGTGACTACATTGGACAAATTTGTGGCATGTTTATTTCCTTCAGAGACAGAGCGTCCTTTTTCTGTGGAAACCTGAATCCAGGTGGTGCGGGCGGGGAATACGTCTTTGATCATTCACGATTCTATGCATTCTATGGTGCAACCAAGGATAATGGCAAATCCATCACACGACTCGGATTCATGGCTGCACCGCACAACGATTGATGTGTAAGACAACACGGTAGCAAGAAAGATTCGAGGAGGAACAATTTTGTAGAAGAAAGACATGGTTCCCTGCTTCACAAATAATTGATTGGTGCGTGATTGGCCAATTGCAAAAAGCGTGATTAAATGTCGATATTTTGTTGAATTAGGCCAAAGTTCATATCCACAAAATATCCGTGGACATCAGTATGATTGGGTGCGCGAAAGTTTAATAATAACTACTCAGTATATACGGCATACAGTACAACAAGACTAAGCTGCAGATCTTACGTGATTGGCGTGAGAGCTGTCGAGTGACACTGGGTCTTCAAAGACAAAGAGCGGCTCGGGAGCAGAGACTCTTCTGCGGAGAATCCATGTGTTGAACCAATGCGGGAGAGCCTTTGTAAATTGATATTTGATAAAGACACGAGTCGGGACGGCGAAGATGTAGTCGAGTTCCTCTAGCGTGCGCTGTTTTGTCTCTGGCACGAAACAGAAGATCATACAGAATGCAATGGCATTAAATGCGGCGTAAAGCCCGAAAGCCCCGGGAGCCTTGAAAGCCTTGAGCAATCGCGGGAAAGTGATTGAAAGGACAGAAGACCATCCGAGACAAGTGGCAACTGCCCAAGACATACCGACCTCTCGATGAGAAAGTGGGAAGACCTCTGCACTGTATGTAAATGGCACTGGACCCTCGCCCGGTGAGTAGAATGCAGCAAATAGATAAATGAAGAAGGCAATCAACCCCAAGTGTGCAGTTGGTGGGTCCGGGTTATTGAGACCTCCAATGAAGAAACACATTCCAGCGGCCAGGAGTGTCCAGCACATTTGTGGGAAAGTGAAGAGCAGCAAGGATCGTCGACCAAACGTATCGATGGTGAAGACTGCTGGCCAAGCAAAGACCTGTTAAGATTAGCTTTTATACAGGATGGATAACATGATGTGAAATCCTTACAAAATTGACTAATCCAAAGCCCCAAGAAGCGAAAAGAGCAGAAAGATTACTTGCACCGGCTTCGACAAAGACTGTGCTCGAGTAGAATGCGATAATGTTAATTCCACACATTTGTTGTGCAATCATGACGGTACCTGAAGCGAGAGTGGCACGTCTGATTCTTGGGACACGGAAGAGATCTATCCACCTGGAGATGATGTTGCTCTGCTCTCCAATAATGGCACGTTCCTCCGCGATTTGAGCATGAATATAGTACAAATCTCGTGCTGCCTGAAGTTTGCTGTTTCTTAGAACCACGAGTGAGTTGTATGCGTTTCTCATTCTGTTCTTCTTGATGTACCATCGTGGAGACTCTGGACAAAAGTAGATTCCGAGAACAAGTGGCACGGCAGGAATGAATGCAGACCCAATCTGGAGTCGCCAAGCAATCTTGCCAACATCGTAGACGGCAAGATTAGCACAGAATCCCAGGAAAATTCCAGCTGCGGTCCAGAGTTGCCAAGTCATCACCAATGCGCCACGAATTAATGGGGGAGAATTCTCAGCTGCAAAGATTGGAACGGTGGAACCTTTCAAACCCATGCCGATACCCAGAAGAAGTCTTGTTGCAAAGAGTTCCTCCCAAGTCTGTGTGAGAGCACCTCCAATCGGAGCTAGAGTACAAAAGACGGCAGAGATGAAGATCGTTCCACGTCTGCCAAAGAACATGTTGATGGGATCAGACAGCCAGCAGCCGAGAGCAGCTGATGCAATATATGGAGCAGCATTGACGAGACCTACGAGCCAGGTGTCATGATCAGAATTCGATCCAATGCCAAACTCGTCGGGGAAGGACAAATTGGCTCCATTACTTCCTGTCTGGTCCCAACCTTGAACAGCAGCTCCTATGGAACAGAGGATGATTGTCCAGTAGAGCGCTCGTGGCTGTGACCATTTGTGTGTCACTTCTCTTCTAAGCGCAACCATTTCAGATGAGTCGAGACCTTCGACAGACTCGAACTCTGGAGGGTTTGCTGCTACAAGAGCTCCTTTTCTGAGCAAATCTCGAATGTCGTCGAGTTGATGCTCGGTGGCAAAAGCGTCCACATCACTGAGGAGCTGCTCTCGTGATAAGTGCGCTAGTGGATTTTGTATTCTTCCACTGATGTTGGAGTTTAGATTGACTTTCTCCTTGCCACCAGAATACACTGGTTGTAAGGTATGCTCAGTGTGAGCTGAAACACCTTTGGACTCCATTTCGTAGGCGGCCATCTAAGGCGAAGACGATGGTTTTGCAATTGGACATGCGAAACTTTAGGGGATTTTATACAAGCAGACGATGGTTTTCGCGAGTATCTGCGTTCAAGTGGGATACCTGACATTGAGCAATGTGATTGGTTCGTCTAAAGATTTGCATACGTGAGGCGTGAGGGGTAAGGAAGATGTTGCGCACACTGTAGTCGCTTAGCTGCAGCATGCGACATCACGTTGCGCACACTGTGGTCGCACAGCAGGACTTAGCCGCGACATGTGACATCACGCTGGACTGAGACACGGGTGTGTCTGAGCTCCTTCCGTCTTGGGCCGTAGCAGTCTGCTCCGAACCCCCTACAATAGATCTTTGATAGCAGTTGTTAGAGAATCATCTTTGCCTCCGTCATTCTACTCTATCCTAATAGCGTAGCGTGACATTTGGCGTCCCCAGACAGGGTACTGAACACG
>DF820176.1:0-22246 GCA_000836195.1 Taphrina populina JCM 22190
GGAAGGTTTGGGCAGACTCAGTGAACAACGATAGATCACACCCTTTGGCTAACGATTTGTATTTGATTGTGATTAATGTTATCTATATGATCTATGATCATCTTATGACTCCCAACGCATTGCGTCTTGCTATCTTGATAAGAATACGAGCTTGTTACGCCTGGGCTGAACTGGGCCGAATTCTAACACACCTTGTAGAACTGACGTACGGCATAATTCTGAGCCTCTATAGACAGGGACGATGAGCACGTGTCAGCACACCACTTCGACAACTCCTATCTCCTCACGTGGCTAGCCTACCACATCATAACTCCGCAGGCGTCACTAATCTTGCCCTATGAAAGATTCCTGTCGTGGGTCCGACGCACAAACTGCAGCTGCATGATACAGCAGAGTTTGTAGCAAGTAGTTGTTGAGCTCGACCCAAGGATCCAGGACGACGGGTTGACTGCTGCTGATTTTTGACTGACAAAAACCATACGCGAGCGCAGCTTGCTTGTTTCACTGGCGTTGAGGTAATCTACTGTACTTATCTTTTGAGTTATTTATCTACATCATAATAACCTATACAATGGACAAAGTATTCTAAGGTGTTAAACTCGCACTTTCGTGTCTCAAGGGAGCTCCTGATCAGCCATAATGCACAAACTTCGACCACTTGCGCCCAGTCGAGTACTTATAAGCATAGATATGATAGACATACAATTTGAACACAATAGCAGCCGCTATACCTTTGATGGATCAATATTGGCATTCTGGCTTCTTGAAACTATGTACATACAAATATAGGAAATGAAGATCTTTACTGCCCGAGATCAAAATTCTTCGATGTGTAAATCAATTCTCTGTGCGGCTTCACACATGGCAATGGCATTTCTTACACTGCGGCAGATACCTTTATTACCACATACAACGATGCAGAGCCGATCCGACGGTTCTGCACGAGCAATGAACATTGAAAGTATGTCTGTGTAGTTCGGTCGACCAGATCCGATTGGTGCAAAGACCTTTCGCAAGTTTCTTGCCGAAATCTGGTCAGGAACAGTCTGGCTTGCTTTTCCAGCCCTGATGGTTTGCAGATCGCAGTCGATGGAAGCTGCAGCTTCTTGTGCTTCAGGCTCTGTCATGCCCCTGCGCACCGACAAGATTTCATTGATCGTCGCTTGTCGATGTACGAGACGATTACTGTTTGAGGCGATGAAGGAAGGCATCGTCGCTGCGGGTGACATAAGGCTAGTGTCGACATCTCCGGGAGTAAATTTCGTGACATCGTGAGAGCCAAGGGAATGGAAGCTATCAGATCCATCATCACTTAGCATACCTGAATCCAGGCGTCGAGCACCAGTCAGGACAGGTCGTGTAGATTTGGGCACCACAGTAGAGGTTGTAGTAGTCTGTTCTTTCTCTGCTTCGGTTTCTCCAGGCAATTTTTCCCGCGGACCAGCTGCTGTTATCTCGGGATCCATGCTGACAACTCCAACAGGAGCATTCATGCGCTCAATGTCATGGTTTTTGAGATCACCTGACATGAGTGCCGTGGTTGCTCTTCGTATCATAGGCATGATTCCACTTGGCTTTGGTGGTCTTGTCTCATAAAGGTAAATGTTCGCACCAGCAGTTTTCATAGCGAAGAGATCAAAGCGCTTGAAGTCTGAGAAGGACTTTGCGCACCACAGAAGATCCACTTTGCCACGATTATTAGCACCAGGGATAGATAAGAAAGCCTGGGTCATTGCAATAGGTAATGTTATTCCAGAACCTCCGCCGATACACAAGACACGATTGTAGTGCCTCATGTCTGGAGCTGCCCCATATGGACCATGGAAGATGAATCGGGAGTGCATAGTACCGCCACTAGCTACGACCTTCGCACGTAATTTCTCACTAAAGCCATGGCCACCGCTAGCTTGTATAAGAAGTTGAATCTCTGACTTCGTTTCTTTGCTGGCGATGGACGCAATTGTGTACGGATGACTTTGCAGAGGATCACAGCCAGGGAAATTGATATAAATATGAGAGCCTGCTGGCCAAGATGTCCTAGACTGGAAGCATATCTTTACAGCCCCGTCCATGTCCGTTAAGGTCGCAAGCTCCGTCATGGCATGTCTATTTAGCCATGCTACTCGCAAAAGCCGGACAACCCTGTCAAAAGACCAAATAACAATCACTGCAACCACGTACCATTTCAATAGCGGGTTATGCAGCCACAAACCAACCAATAACACTACAAGACCAATGACATGTGTCGCCAAGAAGGTTTCGAAATGCGTTCGCACAAACCAGGAGGACCAGGCTGTGAGGACGATAATGGTGAAAGCTGGTGTAGAGATCCAGGCCCCTGTTTGAGCCTTGTGCCAATAGAAGTGATGCTGTGGATTGCTCGCAGGAATCACGTACATGCCCCAAATTGAATGAATCCACACCTCCACGAAAGCAGTGGTTGCCATGATCTTGTGATACAGCACAAGACCATCATGGGATCTACCGAGTAGTACTGGAAGAGGGCTGGTCTTCATAGCGAGAACAATTAGACCAATCATGTTCCAAATTGCTAGCCATCCTACACGCTGAAAGAGTTCTCGGTGTGGTTTTTCATCAGGAAGATCCCACAAAGCGAGTCCAATGTTCACCAGCCAAAAGATGATACACATACCAGAACGCAAATTGCTGGGCAGCTCAAATTCGATGGCCTCGTGCATGCCCTTCACACCTTTGCGGAGTGTAATGGTCGGCGCATAAGTGACATAGCGCCGCAACTGCGGTGGCAGTCGGAAGGCATCTCCAACTGCAGTCTTGCGAAATTGGTGTATGGCTGTCCATAATATGACGAGTGACACGATGAAAACACCATAAGCATAACCAGTTATGTGAGAGTGCTTCAGCAGATTTTGTATGGTAGATTTTTGCAAGGTTGTACCAATGACAGGCTTGAGGCCGCACCGATGCAGACATTCGTCGAGACCGAAAGCAACATTCTTTGGGATCATAGAGTGCAAAATAGCAAGTTGATTGCTATTCAGATGTCCTCCAAGAGTAGCCCCAACAATACTTGCTGGCAGACCGAATAGGCCTTGAGCCACTTGTAAGACACCAGGATCAGGGTTCGAAAACGCTGCGATGAACGTCGCGGATGTACACTCAAGATTGGCCTCAAAGTGTATAGAGCCACGCGCTATGTGTGTCAGTCTTAGATCTTTCGTACTCTAGAACAAGACATACGAAAGAGCGAGGCTTGGCCTGCGTTAGCTGTACCGAGAATCGTTCGAGCACCATTTTCCTGGATCATCCCAGTTGTGAATGAACCATTGACCACGAAATTGAATTCGGTCGCTCGAGGATGTGTATGAGGAGTATTCTAGACACCTTGTCAGCGACATGGACATGTCAGTAATCGGAATCTGTTGTACCATTCCGCAAGGGCCAATGCTGCCGACAGTAATGGTCACATCCTCGGATATAAGTGCTGGCATATCACTGATGAGAGCTCCTGAAGTCTGTCCGTCGACTCCAACAGCTGTTTGAGCGCTGGCCTTCAGGAAGTCGAAGATGAAGTCTGAGTCTTGCAGCAGATTGATCCGTTGAACTTGGGTAACGACACCATTCAGGCTCTGAATCACCTGCGCTGGCGATGTTGCCGTGACCAAGATAGGACTGAGAAAAGGCAGTAGTATGCTGGGGAAGAGCGACACCATTGCTGTGATCTTTGCTGTCCGCGTCTTCGAGATTTGTGACTGAGTCTTGGTGAAAGAATCGGGCTTCACAATCTTATACCTTGTTATTTGATTTGTAGACCGAGAGCCACCATTGGCAAAAGTGACAGAGGACTCTCCTGTTCTAAACAAAGCCCTTACCTGTGCTTTTGCCGATGATTATGTCGCGATCATGGCGTCGTGCTGGTGGTGGTGGTGGTGGTGGAGTTCAAGCCTTCTGTCAAAATAAGCGAAGGTATAAAAGTGGTGAACAGTGGAGGAGGTTGCATTTGTCCCGCTGGTCCGGCTTGATTCAGCCATAAAAAATGCATGCTCAAGTAGGAGACCTCGAATATGCACCACATACATGTTTCGGGACAAAGCAGCATACAAAAGGCAGAGCGACCCTACTATCTTGTCGGGACAGCAAATCGCAACAGGCCGACAAACATGGTCTTTTTCACAACTGTTTTTGGACTCGCCTCACTTCTTGTGCAATCTTGCACAGCAACTCCCAACACAAATCCAGCATTAATCCGTAATTTGACTGGAGCTGCAACACAAGCTCAACGTATCGGGCTGCTTTCGGATTCAGATTTTATCTTCGACTTCTATAACTCGTCTGTGGGCGTTTCCACGGGCAAGGATGGGCATACTGTGGGCGCTAATGCTGCAACTGTAAATTTTACGATTTTACTAGCTGGTGGTACTAATTCAATCAGATGCCAGCTCTGATTGGAGAAGGTGTCAGTATCACCCTGGGTTTCATTGGACCTTGTGGAATGGTACGGCTTGTGTCACTTTCCTGGTACCTCGACTGATCGTTATAGAACACGCCCCACACTCACCCTCGAGCTACAGAATTCAACTACGTGGTCAACGGTTCTTTCACAACTGGCATGTTTCAAGAGAACGGAGCTCGAGTCGTGCTCGGCAATGTCACCGCCGGACAAGCTTCTTTGTTTCCGAGAGGCTCCATTCACTTCGAGGGTAAGATCTTGCTACTGTCTCTTGTGGGTGCACATGCTGATATATGGAGCCAATCTTGAGTGTGAGCCTGCAGTCTTTGTTGCGGCTTTCGGAGATTCTGATCCTGGTGTATTACAAATTGCACAGGGACTTTTTGGTCTTCCTACGCAAGTTATTGGAGCTGTCCTCGGCAATGATCTCACACAAGACCAAATCACTACATTGAAGGCTATGATTCCTGCCAATGTTGCAGTCGGACTGGACGAATGCGTCCAGAGATGTGGTCTCTCGTTCTAGGAATAATCCTTTGCTAGAGAATAGTCTGTTATCTAACCGTGCTGAGTGGCTGCATATAGCCAAGCTACCTTGGAACCATCACAAAATTTCGAGTTACATATGTCCTAAGACTTTTCTCAACCGCTGAACAAAAAATTCCGTGATCGATGCAACCTCAAAGTTCAGATCGCTTCCTGTGTCCCGTGTTATGTAAAGGGGTACACGACAACGGAGAAGCAATTTTTGTTGTAGATTGGCCAGCATCTCCCGGAAGCCACCAATCAGTCGGCTAACCAATCAGGAGGACGTTGAAGGAAGATCGAAAATCTTAAATTTTGAATAGTGGACACGGCAAAATCACACCGAATGCGCCCAACGTTGAATTTTGTGTCTTTCCCCGCGCACGCAACTACGGATCATCCGCAATTGCCTGTCTGTCTGTCTGTCTGGTGCTGTAGGGCTCGAATATCTGTATGACGACCTTACTGCAATTGTGTCAGCCTGGAAATGAGACACAAAGTATGCCAAGCAGCCAGCAAGCCAGTCAGCCCGCGTCGCTTGCACAACAGCATGGCAACGTGCCCCGGCACGGTACGGCATAGATGAGGCACTCTTACGGCAACAAGAGAAGCTCTTCAGGTATTGGCACATGAAGATGAGATTGATTGTACCGCCTGTCACAATGGGCGTCTAAGGCTTGCATTCGTCAAACATGCTTCATTGGCTAAGGACGGGGAAATTTTCGCATCAGAACTCTATAGTGCGAGGCCGATACTTGTTCACTAGCAATTTTTCGCCAACGTTTTTTCGTACCACGTCGTGCTAAATTTTCTGGAAATTAGTGAGCGTAGCCCGTCTCGTTCATCGTCCTTACTCAAGCTCACCAGCCGGATCAGCATGCATGTCATCATCCCACTGCGGACATGCGCAGGGGCACTACAGCTTGCGACCTTTGCTTGTTCCGGTTTCATCGGACATACTCAAGCAGGCCAGACATTGCCGTGGAATTCATCGATCACTACAATTACATCCATTGCTGTCATGCTGCCAGCTTTGCCTACTCTGCTAGCAGGCACAGACATACCAGACGATCCCCAACCTTGTATCATCTCCGTAGACGAGGCAGGGGACGTTGGGACAGAATGCTTGATCAACGACGTAACAGACAGCGTCAGTAAAACGCTCGACACGCCGATATCCTCAATGAGCACAACGACGACGACGATGATGACGACAACTTGGAGTACGACTCTGAATGATTTGACGATGACAAGCTCGAGTACGGCCCCAGGGAACACAATACTGACAGGGGATCATTGCTCGGGGACTGGCATAGTCGATGCTGGTTGGGAAGGAACTTTCGAGTACACTTTCACTCCAACAGTCTTGACAGCATACCCTACTGTATATGTGGTGCCCTATATAACTGGTACGAGTCTGTCCTAGTCTGTTAGATACGTCCTAATTCTTGGCAGGAAGCACGACCTTTTATAGTCCCTCTTATTTGCCATTTACTGCGCAGACCACATGTGTACCATGCATAACAGAATATGCCAATTGCGGGTACGGCGACTCTTCAACTGCTCCTGGTGTCACATACACAGACTCTGGAGATCTAGCATCGAAACAATATATCAGTTGTTTCGGAGAGGAAATAACATTGCTCCCGCCTAATTCATATCCTGCCATGGACTTCCGAAACACAAATGTGTGTATACAAGAAGTCATTCTTACCATTTCCTACGACTATGAATCAAATGTGCCTGTGTTCACAGCGCCTCCTGGGCAATTCCTGCAAACCTACAATGCATGTACGACAACTGCTCTGTATACCAGATCTTACGTGACGACAGGTGAATGTACAACACCGATTTTTGTTGGTGCCACTCTTCCTTTGCTCGACCCAGCACGTCTGCAGATCAGGTCTGCGCCTGTCGCAGTCATAAAGGCAGACGCGACTACAACACCAGCTTCAGTCCCGGCTATGCAGACTCCAGAGACAGAGCCAGATCCAGCTCCAGTTCAAGATATCTCTACTCCTGTGGCGAGTCCAGATGGCGCATCGACCGCACAGCAATCTATGCAAAACGATCTTTCTGACAACCAACCGCCACAGACTACACAAAACGCATCAGCAGATACCTCACAAGCGATAGAGACGATTCCACTGGGCTCAGATCATAATCCAAAGCAATCGGCTGATACATCAGCGCATCAGGGCTCAGTCGCTGCAGATACAAATACTATTCATGGGTCAGGCATGCAATCCACGCAGTCTATCGGTTCTGCATCGCAACAGGATATGGCCTCTGCACCTGGCAATGTTGCCCATGGTTCCAACATACAACCAGCTGATACACCGGTGCCACAGGATTCAAGTTCTATGGTCGGAAAGGTTGCTCCTGGTGACGGTGTGGTCTCTGAAAATCTACCTGGTATGGCTGCAGGATCAAACTTTGCGAACAATGCAAATCAGAATTCAGCTATAGTCTCACAAGCACAAGACATTGCCGCTAACGTGCAAAATATCCTTCAATCTGGCACATTGGGCACAGATACTACAAATGGTAGAACCAGTGTTGGTGCTGCATTGAGTTCTGTCGCCGCCGCAATAGCACAATTGAGCAGTACCGGCTTATCAGCTGAACCAGAAGCCGATGCTTTGCAAGCCTTGGAGCAATTGAAAGATGCTTTGACCAGTGCAGCCACTGCAGCTTCGGACAGTACGTTCTCACAGATACAGAATGCCAAAACGTCTATCGTAGCGGTTATGCAAGAAATTAGCGCTGGTGTAGCTGGCAGTGCGGAATCATCGACTGAAATTACCAGTGTCGATCAATCTAGCGTGCTGGACTCACTAGCAACTGTAGCCGCAGCAACAATGACGAGTGATCCCGCCGAAACAGGTTTGACGGATGTCTTAACCAGTATCGATGCCGCTGGTTCAACTCATCTCTTGACCACGATCTACACTACGGCGTTGGAACAGGTCATTGTATCTACGATTACGGACCAGGCTGGTGGTGTTCATGCTGTCACACAGACTCCGTCGGGTGCGTTCGCCGTCTCAAATTCAATAGCAAGAATGACACCTATCGCCGTGTCGTTCAGCAGTGCCCGTTCCGATTCACAAAAAGCGTCGAAGGCGACCGGTTCTTCTGTTTTAGATGTCATGACGACGGCCATGACGGCCGATGAAAGTAACAGTAGCGAACGTACTAGCGCACGCGCTACCTCAAGTACGACAAAAACAAGTGCTGCACAGAAATCTTGCAATAGCGCTGGAATATCGCTTGTACTATGGGCTTGGCTCGTGCTTGTAATCTCTTTCTAGTTCTCTAGCATAACGTATAGGAATGATCCACAAATTTTGATTCAGGGATTTTCGTGATAAAGTGACGGAACGTTGTGAAATAGCACAGCTGTGGCCACCACTGCAGAATAAGTCGGAAGACATAATTGCATAAGCTTAAATTCAAATATAATCAGCAGTTTTAACAATCTTCGATACATTTGTGCTCCCAAAGCCTGCGCGCATCTTTTCACCGTCTTCGCCGAGACTACCCCATTGAATACCTTCCTTTGGCAATTGCGTGTATTTTCTCAAAGAATAGCAGGCGGTGAGTACAACTCGCCCGCTGCCGTTCATAACGGGCATATCACTCTTCCATGGCCAGGCGTGGAGTATGAGCAAGCAGATCCAAAAGAGGGAAGCCAGTATATAGAGCGCCGTAGACCAAGCCTGGTGCTGTCGAGCGTACGTATACCCTGTGATGACAGTCCTGGGGCTTATGAATATTTGCGCGAGATCTTGTGATTGCGAGATGGCAAAATGCAAAAACGTGGCAAATCCACTTGTGAAAAGCGTTGCCCAGTATGGAAGCACTAGAAATCGCAAATCTCGACAGCCCCGGCGTGATCGCGAGACGCGTGGTTGTTGACGATTATACTGAAAGCTGCGCCATTCTCGTTCCATGAAAAATTGATTGATCATTTGCATGCAGCACGCAAAGAATACTGAAAAGGCTACTTGAGGATACTACCAATGTTAACAATTCCATTTTCTCTGTAACGGGCAAGTCACACACGTTTGCAGCGAGGATGACTCCAGCTGTCGCACCAAGTGATTGACCTTGGGGAGCGGCATATCGCGGTGCCAAGTCGACCACGATAGAGACAAGAGCTAGTGTGCCGATGACCACGGGGATACTGTCCAAGACGGTCATATTTTCAAAAAGGCATTTTGGTGACAAGAAGTATCGCTTCTTCGATCGCTTATTCCGCGTTGTTCCATGGTCGACAATCATTTCAGAGTCGCCGAGGGACAAGACAATCAGATCCCCAAGGTTGTTGCATCTTTCCTCTTTCCAGTACGCGTTCGAGCTGACGAAACCGAGAATGCAGATAGCCTTGATGATAACCATGAGTCCAATGATGAAGGCGATCCACGGACGCATAACAACCTCGCATGTACCGTTGGCAATCTGATCGTCTAAGTCATCGAGCGAATCGAATTCGTAAGACTGCCCCACAAGAGCGTTCAATAGCAGATGAAGTGGAACAGATGTCATCACGAGAGTTGCCCAAAGAATGATGTTCGCTTTATTACCTCGGTGCAGCATCGAGAACGGTTGATTTCCACCGAAAGTAAAATCCCCGTGCTTTTGCAGGGCATGGACCAAATCACCTCGCGTTGGTGAAGTACATGTTTGCTGCAACATTGAGGAAAGCGTCATCACCAATGTACCGAACACTGTTAATTTAGTGCGGGTTTGCAGAAGCGAAGCTGTTACATACGATTGACGACAAATGAGGCACCTTGAAGCTGATGTGCGATAGTGTTGCATGCGCCGCGGATAATCGGTAGAGAAGTCTGTGTCCACACCCAATCATGTAGCTTGGCATCCGGCGCGGTTGTGGCCCTACTTGCAAGGCAAAAAGCGACGATGATGATGACGCATCCAATCATGAACAGCAAAAGTCCAAAGACAAATGGATCGAACAGGAAACTTTTGATCGGAGCAAATCGAGCCTTGATAATCGAGAGTACTTTCTTAATTGAACTTTTACTGATCGACACGTCCGTGTCATTTATCGACAAGACCGTTTCATCGCCCAATTCTTCAATGTTGGCATATTTGAGCTGCTTGTCCTCTTGCACTATATGCTGATCAGAATACCCTCCGATATGCTCAATTGAAGGCATCCTATTTTCCCCGCTGTTATCCGACGACAAGGCTCGAGGAGGATTTGGAAATGGAAACAAAGTTGCAACGCTTCTGAAAGAAAGTAGAGCAAAGCATGCGAAATTGCGGAGACCCTCTTCTGTGCCGAGCTCGATCGCTCATTGGCAAGAATGATTGGGAGCACATGGAGACTAGAATGTCAGTAGCGGAACATTCGTGATGACTTTGTGCCGTGCCTGTTGTGTTACTTGCGTACTAGCAAATGCGATTGGATCACTGTGCCGCATGAGTGATTGACAACGGCTGGAGCTCGAAGTGGTGACAGCCACGAAACTGATCGTTGAGAAGCCACCGTCGCGTAAAAACTCCTGTAAAGCCATCTCGCACCACCGACCTTGCAATTAAGGATTCCTGGGACGCCACTATAATGGACTTTACCTGTTGCGAATTGTGAATCGAGTGCAATGGCATACATGCCCGTCGTGTATATCACCTTTCTCGTACGCTTCCCGGCTAATGACCTACCAGTCGTGAATTATACTGTATCTCAAGGTGCACGCGCAACTACTGTTCATGACGCCGTGGGCTAGATTATCTTAGATTGAACCCAATCTATGGCTCGTGAACAATAGTGAGTACTTCCTAAACATTGATAATCCGGGAAATCACTCCATGACGAAAATGGAGCAGTACCAAAGCGTGCAGTCCACATCTCGGTCCTTACACCAGTCAACCTCCTGTGTACATTACTTGAGCATGACACGTACTGAGTGTTAAGGACATTTCGTAACCTCAAATGCGCCTTTCTTGTCAATGTGTAGCAACAGCTTCATGCCGGTCAGTGAATTCCGCACTTAAATTTCGCAATCATAGTGCTTCGCGTGTCGCATCTCGACGAGACCACATATTCGAATCCTGTAGGAGACAAGATGATGGTCTTTCTGGATTCCAAACTAGAGCCTCCAAGCCTCGTCAGAAGGGTTTGAAAAACACAACCTGTGGTCGACCCTTGCTCTTGCTTCCTGTCTGCCTAAGGTATATCAGAGAACCTTGCGACTGCGAAAATAACTATTGCGACGACACAAAAGCTCATGCTCATACTCAACTGTGCCAGAGTATTCCACATAATGTCTTGCCCAAATCCCGGTCCCCGTTACCTTGATTGTCTTGTGCGTCATAACCCATAACGTGACAAACTCTTCTTGTCGAAACAGCATGCGTATCAAGAGCCTCTTTACAATTGACGTTGCAAGAGGTGAAAATGTCTTACCGTACTCCACACTTACACTAATGCAATGCAAATGATGAATATGAGTACCTCTTACAGTTAGAGCTGCCTCGTCAAAGGATTTATAATTCGCTTTCAACAACTTTCTAAGTTTCACAATCAAAGCTCTCGTGACAGTTCGGGTAACCTCGTATTTCTACACCAGGGTTCGCTTATATGAGTACTCGAGTAGTTCTCCTCGCCTACATCAACGAGTTCGATTGCACTACTAAGGCTTTCAAATCATTCTGACCAACTTCGCTGTTCCAATTGGTGCGTTTAGAACCCTTCTCGTGCCGTTTGTTGTACAGCGAAGACGGTCGGCAGGCAAGACTATCGTCCAAATGAGCATGCCAGACCCCTCTAAAGGCTAGCGCAGCAGCATTCCTCACGCGAGGCTTTCTTGCTCATCCTGTGATTCACTAACATTGGGAACATGCCTACCGATATATGACAATTTCATAGCTGAAACAACGACAGGAACTATATATGAATAATCCTGATCACTCTATCTACATCACGGGTAGATGGCGAGGCCAGTGCAAAGCTTTCCAGGCCCGAGCTTTAGCCTTCATCCCGAAACAAGCCGCGAGCGAACGGCATTGGTTACGACACATTGGACCTCTGGCACATATACTGTGGTAGGCTAACGTGCCTACCGCATTGAAACATGAGTTTGGTTCCAACTCAGAGCTCCTCTTACCTGTTGACTGAGTTTGCATGAAATACACGTTATTTTTAGGAGTAGTTAAGATTCAGGCAAGCATACCCAGGGGCATAGCACTGGTATGTGAGGTCTCACAACCTTTTTTATTGAGCAGTTTTGGGCTGGTTGGTGCTGTTACTTCCATTGCTTTTCTATCTACATTTCCTTCACGAGGTTTCGTGCTCTGAACCTCCTCTCCCACGTAACCCCTCACAATACATATACTGCAATTGAACATTTTGGGCTGTGAAAGCTTCACAGCTAAGCACTGACCACATCAAGTCATTGCTACGGACCTGTTCGATTTCAGGCAGAGACATAGCAAGAACGCATAGTCTGTTCCTTCAAGCAATACTGTTTGTACCACATGACATCCATGCGCTCTTGCCATGGTCTGCACCTCAAACATTCCTACATTTCTATTGCAGCACACGACGTATGATGAAACGTGTGTCGGTAACTGTTCGTCAAGCATGCTGTCGCGAGGTAGGACTGTTCTATACATGCGTATTTCGTGGTAGTATGGTGCTTCTGCATCAGTATTTCAGCTGTCGACAACGCCATGTTGGGAAAATTTCTTTTTGAGAAAGGAAGCATATCGTGTACCGTCTCAATACCGGATTCAGAATCCTGAAAAGCTATAACATGAACCGGGGTTCTTCACATTTCAAGCTTCATTTTTATTTTTAGGGAACAACATAAAAGGAAGGACTTTTGTCCAATCTTAGTCTCTGTCAGTATAGCAGAAGCGCGCGACTTACCGCGAAATGACCCTTCTATGGTCCATTCCAGGTCTGATGTCCGCAGCCTTCATTTGGACAGTCGGAGCTGCTCCAGCAAGGTTCACGGAAGGCAGTTCTGTGACTAAAAGAGGACTGGACTCGCAACTTGTGTGTGTCGACAGCAAGGAGCCTGCTTTTAAGAACTCATGGCTCACATCAGCTCGTTGCAAAACGAGATCTACTTACGAGGCTGGTTGTGCGATCAAAGAAAGTGTAAAAACCACAAGCTTACCCACTGATTTTATAGCTGCTGACGAAACAGTCCGACGTACTGAATTATCATCTCAAGTTGCCAAGCGATATCTCTAACGTGGTAGAATGCTGACAAGTATTTCTTGAGTGCTTGCCCGAGTGGTCAAACATGTATCAATGTCGATCGACCAGGCGCTTACATTATCAATGTGCCTCCATCCTTGCAAAACAAAGTTGGCTATAAGACACTCGTGGAAGCCGCTCCAGATGTCATTTGTAAACCGCCAAATCAATTGAAAGCGCAGGCTGTCAAGTCTGCTGGAGTTCCATCAGCAAAGTTGGAATTTGCAGTTACGGCCAAGCCAGGCGATGAAGCGTACCTATGGCAGGTGATATGTGCTAAAACCATGCTGAACGGCGTACTACATACCTCAAATGATTTACAGCTCGATCTGCTCATTGACGGGGTATTAGAGGGGGCGACAAAGCCTGGGCAATGGTATATTACCAAGGACATCAAGCCTGGTGCTACTATGGTAAACGCACAATGCGTGCTGCGCGGCTCAGGAACCGCAGCGTTCTATGGTGACACGAACATTCGTGACCCAAGTCCTTCCGGCATCTGAAATTGTGTTCCGCGAATAGCCAATAATTATCATATTTTTAGGCTTACAGACTGACCTCAATAATACCTGAGTTAGTACACTATTCAATTCATGCTCAAATTTTGGCAAATAGTTTTCAGATGAAATTGATACTGACTATAAGCAAAGAGCTACTAGAGGTTATAGCGCAGTCAATTTGTCATGGTGTAGTGAGATGGACGATACTCACCGCGAATCTCACATCATCGGATGTCCTTGACGAGAGATTTGCTCGGCACAACAATTTCGCACTTTCCTCTGCAGGAGTATAGAGATGCTTCATTATGCATATGGACTCAAGAGTACACGCTCCTTGAGTTTAGCCATAATTACTTTGAGTTCTTCGTATCCTTCCACAAGGGTGTTTTCACCATGACAGATATAACCTCATAGAGCACATCGGCAGCAGCCATAGTAGTCAGCTCGGCATTTGTGTCATACGCTGGAGCGACTTCTACAATGTCCGCTCCGACCAACTTCATGCCATCCAGTCCACGCAAAATTGTTCTCAACTCTCTTGAGCTCCAACCGCCCGTTTCAGGTGTACCCGTTGCAGGGGCGAATGCAGGATCAAGCACATCGATATCGATGGACAAGTAAGCTGGACTATCACCAACCACTTCCCAAATCTAGCCAAAGTCAGCACCGCATCGATTTTTGAAGAGGACATTGAGGTACCTTATCTATGATACCCTGCGTGCCGATTCGATCGATTTCTCGAGCCTCCATGATTGTGAATCCACAATCACCATCATTGTCATAATCTGATGGGCCACTAAGAGTGGTGCGGATACCACAGTGAATGTTGCTATTGTTGCTTACAAGTCCTTCTTGCGCAGCATGCCAGAAGTATGTACCGTGATTGATCTCTGCCCTGAAGAGTCTTAATTAGTGTACCACACAACTTCTAGAACAAAACTTACTGCTTGGATGGCGAGCCACCGAAGACTTTGGGCTTCCAGGTATCGAGATGGGAGTCAAAGTGAATGACTTTCGTGGCACCATACACTGAGTTTATAGACCGCAGGAGTGGAAGGACAATCGTGTGGTCTCCACCGAGGGTAACAATTCGAGGATGAGATTTGCCGCCTTTCGCGAAAGGCACTACCTCATGCGCCCCGCTGGATGGCTTTCTGTGTAGCAATTCTTTGTGGCCGTTTTCAATCTGCTCAATTGCAATGGCATTATCGTATGAGGTGACAGGGATGTCGCCGCAATCTATCATCTTGGCCCACGAATTAAAGGGATTTACATCCATGTTGACATTATAGCCTCCATACAAATCTGACAGGTCAGTGGGCGATTTGATAGTGTTCACTTGTCATACTTAGTCTTCTCGATCCTTGACGAATGCCAGATGGTCCAAATCTTGCACCAGCTTGAGACGTCAGCGAGTATTTCACCAGCATGATGCGCATTTACGTCTGTAAGAAGTGCCTGTATCGAAAGGTGCGCCCAAGAAGGCAATGTCGAAATCAACATCTGGGTCGGTCAAACATTTGTAGTAGTCGATCTTGCCAAACGTCTGACAATGATCAGCAATGGGACACGGAAGCTTTGTGGTACAATTACAGCAATTCCGGAGAAAACACTGTCCGCCTGAGTTTCACCATCCCCATTCTGAGTGGATGTTTTGTAATTCTATTCGCAAGTCAGAAAAAGCATTCTTGTAGTACATCATCTGTAAATCACCGGATATTTTGGATCTCCCGCAGACTTTGGTTCCTTGAACGGGGTTTGCTTGCTCAAGACGCCTGCAATCGAGGCTACCAGAACAACGACTTGTGATAATGGAGACATAATCCTAGTTTGAGTAGAAAGTGTTGTCGTGTCGGTTGTTATAAGTCGAGTGCTCCAGGCAATTTGAGTACGTATTAAGTATGAGTAAGAGAAAGTGCCTGCGATGACGATATATCAGTGGCTGCAGTGCTGCTTGGAGCATATTTCTCATGTCCGGGGCTGCCGCTGCAGCTGCAACTTTCCGTGAATGATCGGATGAGACACGCTTCTAGGAGCATTTATTCAGAAAGGCTTCGCACGCAGTCCTGTTGGTAAGGCACTGCAATGCAGGGCGCCTGACAAGACAGACTCCGGGCCTTGAGCGGCAAGGAAAGACGAGTCAGACGACTCTGCACATTATGAAGGGCATTGATTCAAGCGTTGTATCGGGAGCCAGAGTGATGATGGAAAAAAACCCTGACCAATGGTAGGCAGGGAAGATAAGCCCTAGCTGAAAATGTTACGTACGAGAAAACTTGGATGTCCCGGAAGGAAGATCAGATTATCACATTGCTCAGCAATGATTCCGTGATGCTCCTTTTGTGTAAATTTCCCATCAATGCAGGATACGTACGACTCAGACGACCTCGATCAGCAATTCTTTGTCCACCCTCATGGATCCTTTGCATGTAACAAGAGACACATCTCCCGTAGTCGGCCGTCAGATATGTCTTTTAACACGTGTTTGCTCAGCAATCAGTTCAGCCGGGTGCCATGAATGCGCCTATCTCTGCCACCAAGGAAAGTGCCACTCGGGGAAACAGATTCATATAGCTACTGTAGCTTCTTTGCTACTTGCAGCCGCGAGGTCATACCACCACCACGATTCATCTTCCTATCATTCCTCTCTTTCATTATTTGTGCAAGCAACTGAGTATGACAAAGTGTGGACGACCCAAACTGTATCAAACGGAAGATGCAAGGAAGAACCGCAATAAAGAAGGTCCATTTACTTTCGCTTTCCGGAGATCATGCACTGATGTACTTTGCAGCACAATCAGCATACAGAAGAAGACGCGACGACCGTATCCGCCAGCTCGAGTCTGAAGTGGAAAAGTTGAGAGACGAGAATCAGCAATTACATCAGCGTCTTGACGTTGCACAGAGCCATATGAATTGGCCCACCTCGCAACCACACATCGGCAAGAATCCCGAATCGTCCTTTCGTCTATGCATCCTATAATTGTAGTAGGTTATCAATCACCCGGCAGCACCACCTCATCAACTTCATCATCATTCTTGACAGCAGCGGAGATAGATGCTTTGTTTGCGGACTGTGGTCCAGCATTTGTGCCCTGTCAGGGTAATCAAATGAGCTTTGCCACACCCCTATGATCTGCTAGTTGCTTTATGTTCGTTTGGACGCAGGCATAAAAGCAAACTTTATCTTTGTAGTCACGTTGTATCATAGTTACAGAGACATTTGAGCTGCTATCAAGTGCAATCAATTCTCCACATCATCACAGTGAACTTGCTACTTTGGTCTGGTCATTTATCATGAAGGGTGGACAGCCAAATCCGTCAGGATGAGTGCCAGACCCTTCAGAGAAGCGTCCAAAGTACGAGCTTTTCCGAGTCTGTCAACTGCGGGTTTGTGGGTTTTTTCCCTTACGCGACAATCAGTTTTGATTACGCATAAAAACTACAGATATTATACATGTGCATATCAGATCATACATATGGATTCAATCGTCTCGGCAACACTTTCAAAGTGCTTCGTGACTTACGATGGCCGAGAGCATTCCCATGACGGATATGAAGAAAGATAAGGCTGCAGGTCTGCCTGTATCTCACGCACAAGGCATTGGCAAAAGTGAGGAAGTCAAGGTCGATGCGCAAGGCAACGTACTTCATCCGACTCCGTCAGACAGTCCCTTGGATCCTTTGAACTGGCCCCGCCTCAAGAAACACACTTGTCTGGCAATCGTTGCAGCGTAGAGAAGATCCTCTTACATGCGAGGCCACCGACTGATTATGCAGATACTACTTTCTCTTTACATTCATCACAACAGTGACAGTTCCGAGCTTTGCAGATCTTCAGGTCAAATTCGACATTACACCGGAACAGCTGAATTATACTGTGGCAGTACCAGCATTGGTAAGCATCGTGTCAAGTCCTCACCTGACTAACCTTGTTGATTTCTGAAAATAGGGCTTAGCTGTCGGTCATCTGTTTTTCAGCCCCTTCGCAACCATCTACGGACGTCGTATAGTTTTTCTCGTCTCATGTGTGGTGGCCATTATTGCCTCAATCGGTTCTGCCGTGGCAAATAGTTATGGCGGGTACATGGCTGCGCGTTTCTTCCAGGGCTTTGGCGTGTCTCCTGCAGCGACTGTGAGACTCATGATCATTGACGATTTATACTTTGAGCACGAACGAGGTCAGAAAGTCGGCATCTGGTGCTTGGCAATCGATATTGGTCTCGTCATCGGACCCCTGCCCGGAGGATTCATCTCTGCAGTCTCCGTGGACTGGCCCGCATGGCTCACTGCCATCTTGTTTGGAGCTGTCTTTTGCGCAATGCTACTTTTGCTGCCTGAGACTCTATTTGAACGGAGCGAAATGGCCGACTACGAGAAAGTCGGCTTTCTGAACATCAAGAACATCTCCAAGCATAAAAGAGTTAAACCACTCAGCTCGCTCAAGAGCTTTCTATACATCTTCACTCATCTCGATGTTGCCATCGCAGTCATATACTACTGCTGGACTTTTTATTGGTGGGCCTTGACAGTCATTACTGAAGTGCCGGCGGCATATGCGCAATACTCTGCATCCATCCAAGGCCTTTTGTTTCTCGGACTGATCATCGGCACGCTGTTTGCTGAAATCTTCCTTTCTGGCTCTCTATCAGATCGTCTCGTTGCTCGTTTAGCTGCACGAAATAAAGGCATCAGAACACCAGAACAGAGGCTGTGGCTAGTGTATCCAGCTGCGATCCTGACTTTGATAGGACTTATTTTGTTCGGTTGGGCCATTGAAAAAGACTACCATTGGATCGTGAGTCAGATTGGTTTAGCTCTCTTTGCTGCTGGCATTCAACAAAGCAACACGATGATCAGCTCTTATATGCTTGATTGTCACCCAGAATTGACCATGGAGTGTGTCATCTTTTACACTGTAAGAATATTTCAATCAGTTTATTCTCACAGCTCAAAGCTCAATAAAAACAGGTCAACCTCAATCTTGCGGCTTTCGTCAGCCCCTTCTTTATTGTGCCTTGGGTTAATAAGGATGGGTTTGGCTGGTCTTTCACGGCGCGTAAGCTAAACACCACATTGCATGAGGTCGAGAAAGACTAACAATAGTAGAAGGACTCATCGCGCTCGTCGCTACGATGATCGTTGTACCTTTCTTGCAGAAGATGGGCCCTACTTTGCGACGTCGAGGCTCGAGAGCTTCTCTTTAGCTTTATTTATCTGTGGCACTAATCAGACAAATACCTGTCTTCTCAATGATTTGCAGCTTGTACACACATATAGTAGGCAGAGAGTGAATGTCTCTTTGGCATCGCTGTGCTAGTACAATCCATAAGATATCTAATTGTACTAATCGGCGAGATGATTCTGGCAAAATAAAGACTTGTTTAGACTAGCGATCGATCAATGTCATCACCTTCGTCGCAACGCACCAGAGCCTGATCCACTTCTTTTTCCCAGTCAGCGATCGTCACTAAAGCCCATTCGCTGAGACCGACACAGAAGAGTGCGAGGCAAGACCCAAGCCAGAGCCCAGTGAGATGCCAGCCATGAAAGGCAAGGTATATGCCAAGCGGAAGCCCAATTATGTAGTACGAAACGCCGTTGATGACAGCACCAAGATGCTGCTTGCCCATGGCTCGTAGAGAACCACCATTGCTGCCCACAAGACCGTCTGCAATTTGAAACGCGGCCACATAAGGCATGACGTAGGACACGAGATTGATGACCTCTGCATCGTCTGTGTAGAGCTTTGCAAAAACATTCTTCGTGGCCAAGAGTGTCACACCAACCAGAAGCCCGATAGCTATCGAAGCAAATGACGCCGTTTGCGCGGACAATCTGGCAAGCTTTGCATCACGGGAACCGAGAATGTTGCCGATTCGAGCTGTGGTGGCCACACCAACTAGGAGGTTAGACGAGCTAGATGGAGGTGGGCAGAAAACTTACAACCGAACGGTATAGTGTTCAAGAGCTGATCCGAGGTACAGATGACAGACTGTGCGGATAAATCAAGACCGCCGAGCTGTCCTGCAGCAATAGTGATGATCTCGAATGACCACCATTCGGTGCCAATCATAAGGACTCCGTTCGCTGCCAGTTTCGTCATTGGCCAAAGGGCATTGAGCGCATCGCGACTAAAACCTCCCCAGCACTGATAGCCATCAATCCGCCAGGTATATAACAGAAGTAGACCAAAAGACAGCCAGTAAGTAATGCCCGTGGCCAGAGGCGCTCCGAGAAGACCGAGATTCAGGGTGTATATCATGATATAATTCAGTCCTAGATTGAGAGGGGAAGTAATGAGCAAGACATAAGAACCTGCTTGCATAATATTTTGTGCTTGAAGATACTTCTTGAGTGCTTCGAAGGCGACGTAACCAATACCTCCAGGAATCAAGACTCGAAGGAAACTTTGTACCAAGTCTGCCAAATCTTCTTCTTGCTTCAGAAATCGCAAAACACCAGCAGAGAAGAACCAGAGCACGGCAAAAGGAATGTACATGGCCGCAAGCACAATGCCAGCTCGTTGTAAAATGACGCCAACTTTTCTTTTGTCATTCGAGGAGGAAAAGGAAGCGGACGCCAGTGTATCTATAGCAGTCGTCCCACCGAGACCTAGCAGCCATATTGTCGCCATGGCAAACATATAGGAGAAGGCAGCCACAGACAAGTGTAGCGGAGAAGATCTACCAACCACGAAGACTGAGCCAGTCTGAATACTGTTCTGCAGGACATAACTTCCGATAACAGGCAGAGCATTCTTGAGTATGATCCAGAATTCCGTTAACACTTGACCAGTATAAGTTTTGGACTTGTTGTCGTCCTCGATTGTCCCAGCCTCTGGGACTTGCTCCGTCAAATGAGTGGTTTTGAGTAGTGGATCGCGCTCAGACATATCGTCGGGAGTGTATGATGAAACTCACAAGCTCGAGATGAATTGAGACACATAAAGCTGTACGTATAGTATCCAAGACGTAAATTTAATGTGCCACGAGATCTCCTTTTCTATGTGTCAGGATAATTCCACATAGCAATCCTGCGGGTATTGTGGGAGGACGAGATAGGCGCATGGCGTCTACACTCAAAAGGACACTTCAGGGAAACTCTCGCCCCAATGCTTCGTACTTCAATGCACTCTGCGGCAGCTGCGACTTGCAGAAGCGTAAGTCTTGTGTGTACAAATAGCTGCTGAGTGTGAAGATCTCATACGACACATACGAGATCGTAGCGGAAGTTTCTTTTGGTTGAGATATGAAGAGAGTCAGTCGCACTCACTCACTACCTCACCCATGTCCTCATCAGCTGCAGAGATAGCTGCGTCGGCACGCCATGCTTCTCACACACTCTCGACTCTGCCTGCTGCCCAACGCATACAAGCCCTGACGGCTCTTCGGGAACTGCTACTCAGCGAACATGAAAATGTCCTGCTCGAAAATACAAAGGACGTTCAGGCCGCTTCCCAGGCCGACCTTCCCTCCAGCCTCATATCCCGACTTGATCTCTCGAGAGCTGGAAAGTACGAAGAGATGGTACAAGGGATTCTCGACGTGGCTTATCTGCCCGATCTCGTGGGGCACTGTACACAGAAGCGTAAGCTCGACGAGGGCCTCATTCTAAGACGAGTCTTCTGTCCCATCGGAGTCCTTCTTGTTATATTCGAGGCGCGGCCTGAAGTCATCATCAACATAACTGCTCTTGCGCTGAAAAGCGGCAATGCCGCCATACTGAAAGGAGGAAAAGAGTCTGCCTACACATTCAGAGCACTAGCAAGGTTGGTCAAATGTGCCTTGCACGCGGCCCACATTCCCGAATCGGCAATCGAGCTAGTGGAAAGTCGTGACGATATCAGTGGTCTATTGCAGCAAGAAGAAGATATCGACCTTGTCATTCCGCGTGGTTCAAATGCGCTGGTCAAGCACATTAAAGATCACACGAAAATCAACGTTATGGGACATGCTGATGGAATATGTCACGCATATTTACATTCCGATGCTGACCTGAAAGAGGCCATTCCAGTCATACTCGACTCCAAGACCAATTACCCAGCGGCTTGCAATGCACTTGAGTCACTGTTGATACATGAATCTTGTACTTCATCTATTCCGCTAATAATCGCCGCACTCAGGAGTCAAAATGTCATTTGCAAAATAGAGCGGCTCCTGTTAGACACGCTCTCCCTGCCATCGGAAGGTGGTGTCTTCGCCGCCACACCAGAAGACTTCGATACCGAACATCTAGCTTTGACAATCAGTATTCGCACTGTGTCTTCACTTCAGGAGGCTGTGCGCTGGATCAACATGCATGGCTCCCATCACACAGATACTATACTGACAACGTCAAAGGAGGCAGCTTCTGAGTTTCAGCGAAGCGTTGACTCCGCCTCTGTCTTTGTCAATGCCTCTACGCGTTTCGCTGATGGGATGCGGTACGGACTGGGTACAGAAGTAGGTATCGCCACTGGAAAAATTCACGCTCGTGGGCCAGTTGGCTTGGAAGGTATCATGACATACAAATGGTTGCTAGACGGCTCTGGTCAGGGAGTTGCCCTATATGGAA
>DF820175.1:1423-22316 GCA_000836195.1 Taphrina populina JCM 22190
GACGGCAAGAACAACATCGTCGTGCGCCAGAAGCAACAGAGCGAGACCCGTTGCTGGATACTGCAGGAAGGACGAAACAAGGTCATGCGCAAACTGAGAATGAAAGATTGGAAACGGCCAGTAATGTGAGGTAGCAGCCCCCCCAATGCGCTTTCTCAAATTCGACCATGTAGCAATACCGTTAAACTGATGAAAGGACGCGTATAGCCAGCCCTTCAAACACGCTTTGCTGAGAATACATATATATATATATAAAAGGGTACTATCCTATTCATCGTTGACGTGACGCGTACTCCTCGACCCAAACAAACTTGCATGTGATTCAGTGAAACGTCAATTCTCCACGCAACATTCTCTCACCCGTGGGAGAGAGACGACGCTTGATTTTAGCACCTTCTGACGGATTGCGAGCTTGAACAGACTCTATCGTTTGTGGAAGAAACCCCTCTGGAGTAGTGCTGTTTGGTGGCGATGCAGAGGCAGCTACGGAGGAAGACATGCTGCCTTGACTGAATGTGCGTGCCGATGAGCTTGGTCTGTCGCTCGACGCGATACTGTCTCCACGAAGACGATTGCCATTATACATGATGGCTCGCGCACCCTGACTGAGTCTGCGCGCGAGTCCGACCGTGTCGCCCGCTTGAGCTGTGTCTGTTCTTGGCAGCGAGCTCGGCGGAGACCTGAGTTCCATGTCGTCAATGGCATTCTCATTGGCATTCGCAGTCAAGTTTGAGACATTGAGACCAAGTTTGCCGAGTGAATTGTCGTTGCGCATAGAAAGTGAGGGATGTCTCTTTTGTCCGATGAAGGAGGACGGCTTTGGTGTGTTTTGCGAAAAGATTTGAGAGTACTCTGAGATTGAGTTTGAGCGCTTGCGCTGGTGTGCTGCGTCAGTCATCACAGCAATGAGTTGCCAGACAAGTCAAAAAGATGGAACAAGGCTGAGCCGGCAAACAGGTGGTCTGAGCTGAATGTTCAAGCGTCCTTCGTGCCCCGTCCACCTGCGGCAGGCAAAGATTCAAGGGTGAGCGGATCTGGGAGGGGGTGAGGGAGAGAAAGGCATCAGAGTCAGGCTGCAGAGCAGCTGATGATTTGATCTTGGCGCAAGCAAGTGATTGGAAAAGTGGAGATTGCGAAAGAGAGTTTGTCAATTCATTTCCTACCGCCCGCTTGATCGCCAGAGGCTCAAAGATTTGATTCATTTTCATCCCCAGCGATCCTTCAAGCACAAATGCTACAAGTGGTGTGACGCAAGCATAGAAAATCCATCGAATGTGCGGTTCGTCATACCTGTTTACACCTGTTGAGGAATTTTTTTCCCCTCTCTCACTCTTCCACATCATTAATTTAAGGAGAATGGTAGAATAAGATTTGTATTAGATACGTACACTAGACTCTTCTCCATCTGCTGACTTTTGTGATGGAATAGCATTGGTTGTTTGAGCGTAGGCAGAAGCTTCATAGGGAATTGTGAAGGGACTTCTATGCCCACGTATTCTTCCGCTCTGGAGTCCGATATGACGCTCAAAGTAAGCTATGGGAGCATCTCGCATGATACGAGAGACGAGCAGAACTGAGCAACACGAAAAGGACTCTCATACCGCACATTTTTTGGTGGTAACCATGCAGAGTCGGGTCAGGGGCAGCAAAATTTGATGTAGCAACCTGATGTGAGGGAGCTCCATGGCAGCAACACGAAAGAGGCAAAGTTAAAAGTCAATTTACCTGAGACGATGCCATGCATTGCATCCGCATGCGTGGCAGTTTTACTTGATTCAGGAAAATGGTGCAGAGAGGACGCCTGCAGCACGATACCCATGGTGACTGCAGATGGGCTGCAATACTCACGGCTCACCCAAGGAATGAAAGATGGGAGAAGCCTACAAAAGGCCGCTTGTGCTTCTCGTAAAGTCATTCCATGGGGATGCAGAGAAGTCTTTGGTAATGTGGTGGATAGATTAACACGGCATGAGGTCCGCCAATTATCACTAGGCGAAACAGTCAATCTGTGTCTACGCCATGGTCAAGTCGTTGAGCTGATTTTCCTCTCAACCTGACACTTGTTGATTAAGGCTCTTTCTCGCATTTCAGTCTGCCCTCGGTCTGCCCTCGTCTCCTCCGCCCTGCTTTACTACGGAAATTCCCTTTGGTCTGCCACTGCTCCCGCGTCGAGCAAGTCTGGCCTTTTTGTTGTTGTTGTAAATCTGCTCGATTGTCTGTCTACACACTTGTTCATACATGTCGTACTCACTCTCCGGACCAGCCTCACAGTTTCACGAACCTCAGTCACAGTACCCTGTGCGACAGTACATGTATTATAGGATGTCAAAAGACGGCTCAACATATCTCCCCGTCTATGTCAACGCAGATTCCTATGATTCACACGTGCTTAATCAGCAACGACAAGTTCAGCAGCAGCGACAGTACGAGAGTGCCCTCTTGTTGCAACAAAGAAACGAAGACGCATGGAGATACCAGACTACTGCAAGTCGCAGCGGCACCAACACTGTGCCTGAATTGAACCGGTACACGGCACAAATATATCAGTCCCCAGTCTCCGAGAGCTCGAATCATAGCCGAACGCACGATCCCTTCAACGACTACCTCTCATCCTCCCGCGAGATGGGTTCCCCCCAGTCAATCAATCATCACAGTCATTTCTTGCATGAACCTTCCCTGTTGTATCCCGCATACACGCAAGCGCATCCTCTCAACAGGATTGACTCCACAAACAATAACCACTTGGCTCATTTGGCTCCCGTCCAGAAGAGGGCGAGTTTTAGGCTTGAACAGGATGACGTGAGGAGCAGTACCGATCATCTTTTGACACAAAAGTCATCCACCGTGGTAGGAGGGTTGCCGAGCACAGTCAGCGCTGACCCGTCATGTTCATGGCTCGCATCCACAGACGAACAACCACATATCCACGTTGATCCGACCGCATTGTCGCTGACACCAGCCATGAGACAGATGATGAGCGACAAGGACGAGCAGGAGACGCTTCATAGTCCTAGGCTACAGAACCACTCAGACAATCTTGACCTTTCAGTACAAGTCCAATCCCAGAACGACTGGACAGATCCTGCTCTTGCCGAGACGACGCAGAAATATGCTCCTGCCGATACAAACGCATCGCATCAACCCGATGAGGACTCCTCACTTTCCGAACAGGAAGCAGATGATGATGACTACGAGATGCCTGACGAGCGCAGCAGTGCCAAAGTCTTGCATCTTGAACAAGATGATGCAGCGAGTGAGACGAGATCGGAAGCCGAAGATTCTTTAAAGGATGATTCGGATCCTGAATATACGCCGCAATCTGTCAACCGACCACGTAGGAAATGCGTGTCATCTTTACGCTATATCGGCGCTCAGCCAAGAAGGGGTATGAATGACGTGAAAAGAGCAGCCGATGGTTCACTTTGTACTAATCATTGATTAGGTCGTGTTCCGACAGCACAGCGAGCTCAACTGATGTTGTCCGCCGAGCATAGTGACTCGACCTCGACACAGCATGACTCTGGCGTGGCCCCAACACTGGGCCGTTTTTCTCCTCCTCCTCCACCGCTGCCACCACAGTCATCCTCTTTATCTACTGCCGCGGACGAGTACGAGGACGACAATTCCGACGTCTCCGTGTCTGCTGCGAAATCACGGCGACGACTACCGAGACGTACTGGCGATTTCGCCAAACCCTTCGTCTGCGACATACGAGGATGCGAGAAACGGTTTCGTCGAAGCGAACATCTCAAGCGACACATCCGATCACTGCATACGGGTGAAAAACCATTCCAATGCCGAACCTGTGGCAAAGATTTCTCGAGGTCAGATAATCTCGCACAACACATGTAAGTCTTCTCTCCCCCTCTCTCTCTTGCCGTGACCTAGTTTTGCTGATCTCGCGCGTGATAGGAGAGTGCATAGAGGTCCAAACAAAAAGGTGCCCGTCAGGCGAAAGTCCTCCACGACCACCCCAATCACTCCTGCCACGACTGAACCTGCCCGTCTCCCGTGAATCTTGAATACATCCTCACTTTGCACTTGGACGCACAAGACTGCGCGCGCGAGAGAGAGAGAGAGAAGGAGAGAAGAAGTCGGGGGAGAGATATTTTGTGATACAAGTGTTTTAAATCTATCAAAGTCTGAAATATCGTCAAGAGTCCTGTAGATGATAACAAGTGCCGTGATGTATCACCACGCCAAGCATATACCATCCGCCAACTCGCGTCTCTCTGAAAGAAAATTGTCGTGTTTTATCCAACATCAAAGCTCTGCTGCGGACTCGAGACATTTCGTCTCATCCTTGTCCAGCAAGTGTTTTGTCGTCTTTTTGACTTGCACAAGAATTCATCTCTGCATGTTTCCATGGTCAATAATTGAATTAATATAGTACTCGTATTCACTCTTAACATCTGGCCAACTATACAACGTCTACTACACGGTGTAAGAGACAAAAAGGAACCTCCTCGAAACGAATTTTCAGTCTTTTGTGAGCTCCAACGTCAATCTTCTCTTCTTCTTCTTCTTTGTTGAGTTACGCCAGTTCCTCTTTGAATCTAGTGTGCTCATGGCCGCTAAACTTGCTGAGTGGTGGTGCCAATGCTTCTTGCTCTTCAGACACACGACCTGGTTTGGCTGTCGAAATTGAGGCAGTCTCTGCATCTTCAGTAGATTCTTCACGAAGAATGCCATTTCGTGATGCCAAATTTTCATCAGTCAATTGCTGAGTGCTGAGGTATTCTGCTCGTTCAACGGCCGGAGTTTCCTCCATCGCATCCGCCCACTCATCGTCAGTCTCTCCCTCCGTATCTGTCGCCATGCCACGACTCTCTACTTGATAGGTTGCGACTGGTGTGTTACTTTCCATGGTCTCACTACGATGCAGACCCGGTGCAGAAGAGGCGAGTCCACCAGATTCGGGTTCCTGACTCTCTGTCGTGGCTGCAATGGCTGTATCATCGGTTGGGACGTCCTGACCAGCTAGAGGTTTGTTGGTGCCAGGCAATGCTGATGTTTCAGTCGTCGACGATGCTCGTTCCGTAGTCTGCGCGACGGCTACAGCTTCAGCGGAGGACGTTCGAACGACTTCGGATCCGGCCGCTGGCTGGTGGCTTCGTTGCCTTGCCAAGTCCCTTTCCTTCAGTGCTGCCTCCCTCTTAGCCGTCTCTGCTGCTGCAAAGTCTGCTCTGTGTTTTCTCTCCGCGGCACGCTTAGCTTCAGCCTCCTGTCGACGTTTTGTCTCCAAAGCCTCTCGCGCTGCCTTCTCCTTGGCTTTTTTGGCATCTTTGACCTCTTTTGCAGCAGCCTTAGTATTCCTCTCGCGTTCCCGTTCAATTTCCTTCTGTTTTTGATGCTCAAGTCGCTCGGCTTCTTGTCTTGCATGTTCTGCCTCACGTTGCGCTTGAATCTCGGCTTTGCGTCGATTTATTTCCGCAACGTGCTCGTCCATCTCTACCATCACAGGCTTGATTCTCCTGGCTGCAACCGCTTCAATTTCAATCTGTGACATGAAATGGCCGCCGCCGATATCAACCTGAGCGCTGTCAGGTCTGTCCCTGCGGGACCGCATCTTCTCTTCATTCAAGAGGTCTTCCATGCGCTGAGTATCACGGAGGTTAACAGCAGAATAAGGCCTGTTAGCATCGGCCTGGGCCATACTGATACGAGCATTTCGCATGGCAGCCTCCATAAGAGCAGACTGTGTTTGTGTGTTGTTGAGATTTCGTTTTCTTTGTTGGTCAAACTGGGCCATCTCACGATTGATCCGCTCAGAGATCGCTCTGTCGTCCAGGGGAGCATTCTCTCGCTCGCGTTGCCATTCTGCTTGTCGCTCTTGTCCGTCTTGGAAGGCTAAGCTTGCACCGCGATTCGCTGCTTTCCCGATCGTAGACACAGTCTGCTGAGAGTCTGTCCGCACTAGGCCTCTTTCTGCCATTTGGGAGTCGACATTCTTGCGCGCAAGAGACATGAGATCAACAGGAGCTCTGCTCTGAGAGGCGCCAGTGTTGGTACGCGACCTCGCGGGGGTCTCTAGAGTGTACGAAGCATTGGCAGAACTCAATCCAGCGCTTCTGTAGGCATCATCGGAGATAGCCCTGTAGGTGTCCGCCTGACTTTGTCGTGACTTTGCGCTATTGTAACTCATGGCTGCATATGCCACGGTGTTTTGATGCGGGACTGGAGGCTCCATTTCACCTAAATAAATTTGTGTATTGGAGCGAGCAAGTTTACCAATCTCAGGATCATCGGAAGGATGCACATACTTGAATGGTGCTGGGGCTTCTCGATGTGCTTGACTAGCGGCCTTCAAAGCATTCGCAGCGCCCTTAGCCTGCAAGTCCTCGGGTTTCGTAGGTCGCATCGCAGGATCATGATGTGCCTGAGTTGCAGCTTTCAGTGCATTGGCGGCGCTCGCAGCGGACGTCGGGTTGACTTTTGGCGTTGGCGGGACTGCATCGCGGTGAGCTATAAGCGCAGCCTTGCCTGCATTTTCAGATAAGGCGTGACTCGGTACCTGGTACTCCTTGTGATCGTGGTGAGCCAATAAAGCTGCTTTACCAGCGTTTGCAGACATCTGGTGCTCAGGTACTTCGTATTCTCTGTGGTCTTTGTGAGCCAACAACGCAGCTTTACCGGCATTTGCAGACAATTGGTGTGCTGGCACCTCGTATTCTCGGTGATCCTGGTGAGCCAGCAATGCAGCGCTGCTCGCACTGGCAGAAAGCTGATGTACTGGGACTTCGTATTCTTTGTGGTCATGTGCAGCTAGAAGAGCAGCTTTTCCTGCGTTGGCGGATAATTCGTGCTCGGGCACCTGATATTCGACATGGTCGTGCGCAGCCAGGAGAGCAGCTTTCCCGGCATTACTGGACAACTGGTGTGCAGGGACTTCATACTCTTTGTGGTCCTTATGAGCGAGAAGTGCAGCTTTGCCAGCATTCGCAGAAAGTTTGTGCGCAGGAACTTCGTACGGCGTGGAATCTCTAGCTGCCAAGATGGCAGCTCGACCAGCAGCCGAGCCACCATTCCTATCACTGGTTGAACCATTCAAGCGCTGCTGGGACTGCTTAGAGGACATGGTCGTATGACCGGCAGCGGCGAGACTAGCCGCAGCACCTGCGCTTGAGAGCTTTGAAGCTCGATATACCTCACTTTGTCGAGGGTGGTAAAGCGCAGAATCTGCTCCAGCTGCCGCTAACCGTGAAGCACGTTGAGCAGCATTCTTCTGCCCAGTTGTCAATGATTTCGCTGACACTAAGAAAAGGTCAGTCTAGTTCGCCTCGAAAGTTCCGTAGGAAAGACCATACCGCTAGTTTGTAAAGTTGTCGATTTTCGCACATCAGCCGACAAGGGTGGAGCGAGGACATCGTTCGCGGCTTCTTGAGCTGCGATACGAGCGATTGAATCTCGAGATTTGCTTGTTGTCACGGCTGATCGTCCTTCGGTAGCCAATGCAGCAGCGCTCGTTGCTGTCACTTGGTTCTGAGTGAGACTTGTTGTTGGCAAGAATGTGGAAGATGATGTGGGCGAATCATTACCAGCTTCGATAACCTGTCCCAACCATTTAGCGGTCTCTCTGTCTCGAGGATCCATTGTGTCCGACATGCTGAGCTGTCGTTGACGGGGCCTGTGGGAAGCGGACTGGGGTGAGATTTCAAGGGAATGAAAGCAGGAGAGGAAGAGGCTGACCTGAAGTGGATTCGACTGAAATTGGGTATGCGGTCCATCAGAGCATCATCTTCATTTGCACCCGTTTCCTCACCAGCCACTTTCCTTGCGGCTGAACGGGCAAATTAAGGTTGGAAAGCACTCAGTCAAGCTGTACACTCTATCATAACACTACGCCAACGCTACAATATAGTCTTTTTCCATGTACAAACATTTCCGCTGCAACCATCAACACAATGTGATCCCTCCTAGACGATTCCTCACATCTTGCCATCTTATGGTACCGTAGCCGCGCGTTTTGCCAGCCTCGTCCTTGGTCATCATCTCTTCCTGAAACAGTGCGTTGGCAACCTCCAGTGCTTTGTTCCAAGAAGCCTCCGTTCCCACGGTACGTGCAAGTTTATTGATGATTTGTTTTCTCCATGCAAAGTCAGGGCACATGACGGCACTGAGAAAGACCGGTATCAGAACGAATCGACGTTTAAACACTTCGTGTGCTGCACAAATTGCATCAAATAGACGAACGATAGTAGCGACAGCCGTCTTGAGTTGCTCAATGGTATAGGATCCTCGACAAAGCAGTTCAGTGTACAATCGAAGCGTGCTGTAAGTGATGAGAACTTGTTGAGCAATAGGTATTGCTGTGGTCCATTTGGTCAAGAACACTGTTTCCACATGATCAGACGTCAAATCATCGACTAATTTGGCTCTACTGTCCCACATATTTTCAATGCCACATCTGAGCAAGTCTAGTGATTGCTTGAACTCGACAGTCGTGAAATCGTCATGCGAGGTCGCGAGAGCAGATAGATTCGACAGCATGACCCAACCTCGCAATTGCGAGATGTACATTGGCGAAACGACTGTATGTTCTATCCTCTCTTGCTCAGTCTTCTTCAAGAAGGGATACATGTTGCCTTGACCAGGAGTGGGGATCTGATCACTCTCTATCAGATAAGGCATGACCAGTATTGGACCTCCAAACATTGCAGACATCACACCTAGTATCGCATTGAACCACGTCCAGCAGATCCCTCCTTCATAAATGTGACCAGCAGCAGAACGGGCCTTGACGATGCGCAAGACCGTCGATGTGCATGTGAGCGGCGAACTGTTCTTGACGTTGACCATATCAAGGAAAAAGGATGTCGCCAGAGCAGCAGTCGACTGTGCAAAAGCCTCGTCTCGAAGCTGCGCTTCCAACACTTTCTGTGATGCCTCAAAGTGTTCTTCAGCTTCCGAGAAACTTGTTTTTGAGTCCATGAGATGGTTGTTGTGCGCCATGTCGGTCGCAGAGAATGCAAGAATAGCGTGGAATAGTGCAGGCTCGCGCGGGCACAATGTCTGTAATAAGACTCTAAAAGGATTGTTTGCTCCGCGATCTGGGTAATGAATCTGAGCAGTCAAATCATCATAAAAGTGTTTGAGATAGACTTGATCATTTTCACCGAAGGAGGGCCGTAGCGTCGCTACGTAATCTTGGAGATCTTTCGGTAGCGGGCACGACATGTCGTCCTCTATAACCTCTTCCGGATCTACGACGGATGACGAAGCGGTAGAAGCTGCGGCACTTCCAAAATGCTCCGCCCACTTGAGAGAAGAGAGAGATGGTGTCAATTGCGTGAAGGATTTATCGGAGCCACCTGTTGAGCGACGAGATCTGATGTGGTGAGCCGGCGGGGCAAGTCGATTGGAGTCAGGGCTGTACTGGGGCGCAAACACCCCGGAATGAGTCGCAAAATTAGCTGTCGCATCTCGAAGAGCAGTTACAGAAGCGGTATCCTGCACTGATCCCCCATCGTGCTCATTCGATACAGGGTTTACCAGAATATATGGATGAGTCGAAACATGGCTTGGACGATCATTCTCCCCGCTGATAATGCTCGAATCATGCTTTGCATGTGTGACGGAATCGTCCTGTGAGTACATGCGGTTCGTTGCTAATTGCATTGCGGAGAATTGCGAGGTATAATATGGCTCCGTCATTTGGGGTCTCGTGAAATTGTACAATGTACCTGTTGCAGTACCTGTGGGCGACTGTTGTAGTTCAATACCAGCTTCCCAATAGGGCTGTTGGTATGCTGTTTTCCATGAATGATGTGGACTGGACACACTGACTTTGGATCCCTTCGATAACGTATCAAATCCAGGACTTTGTAGACCTTGCGACAAGGAGAGGCTCGGCTGACCGAGCCCCGATAGCGGTGAAATCTCTGCCTGATCTTTTGGAATGTGACTCAAACGTGGAGAGATATCAATCATATCTGTGTTCATCTCGATCTCTTTATGCTTTTCGAAATAGTCGACTGTATATGTCTTGTAACGTAATCTAGGCTGTCGCGTTCTGTCGTCTGCTTCGTCATCATAAATGTAACAGCCCTGAGTATCTGTGACAGCTTCCATTCTTTGTATCACCCGAGGAGTGTCATCTCGAAAAGTGATTCGCGCGCCATATCCCGCACACGTCAAACCAAGACGACTACAGTTGAAACACAAAGGCCTTACCTCATCACACCTTACTTTCCTTTCCCGACAGGTCCAACAACCAGTTTTTGATCGTGGGGCCTTTCTTCCGTTGGCATTGACGTTACAAGGGCTTTTGTCCTTCATTAAATGAAAGCGTGTGCTTCCGGTGCTTCAATGATTGGAAATCCTTATGATACCAAAAATCCTGCGATTGAAGACAGAGGTCAAAGTCGCCGATGACAGATGAGTGGAGAATGTGTCGCAGTACCAAGCGCCGCGATTCACAAAAGTCGAAAAGAGTGGAGGGGAAAAAGTCGTTGTCGTGAACGCAACAGAAGGTTTAGGAGCTAGTGTGCTTGAAGCTGTGGTTATTACAGGAACATGGTCGAGGACAAGCAAGAGGAGCCACAATAAGTTAAAAGAATACTGTCGAGCGCTCCCCAGCCGACGGGTGACTTTTTACGATGGTGGTCTGTTGGTGGAGGCGCGGGAATCGTTGCACATGCACGGATGAGATGTCTGCTCTAGTTGCAATTGGGTACTGGGATTCCATGGATATACTTCACTCTAGACTCACAATCTTGCACCAGCAACTGCTGATGACTGAACATGTTGCGCTTTTCTTGATAATCTTGCATTTTCTGTCGGCCTGTTAGGAGATGGGAAAATGTTGTTTTTCCACATCGTCTCACTGAGCACATTGTGGAAAGTAAAGACGACGAGGCTTAGCTACAGCTGCGCGTAGCTAGAACAAGTGCCATCAGATACAGTCGTTCCGAAGTGAAAGAAGCGACACGGACTGCAGTGGTCAAGCCTTCTAATTGGTGCCTTGTCTAACTCGGATAGGTTGGGCATTTTGAGAAGCTCATCGCCTACAATGCCGTTTTCTTGTGCCACATCAAATTGCAGTTCGTGAGACATTCACGAACAGGGAAGCAATCTGCGATCTAGTGCATGAAACGCTATGGCGAAAGTGCTCAGCTAAGGATCTGTCTATATACTGTCTCAATAACGAAGCCATTCAGAGGTTGACCAGATAGCATTTGCAAGGTACGTTCCTACAATGGGCTGTGTGTTTTCACAGCTGTTTCAGCAGAAGAGGGGTAGCTCTAAATTTTGCGCAGCATTTAGCGACGCGACAACGGATAGACGCCACAGAAGCACCACTATTCATTGTCGAACCGCATGTCTCCATGCCTGTACTTGTGCTCATGTGGATAGCAATGATCTTGCCTTCTAGCAATGACCATCACCCATTTGATTGTCTGATCTTCGCTTGTTGTGTTGAGCATCATAGCCATGAGTGCTCAATCCTGCGTCAGAGACGCGCCTGGTTTGATCAAATGTCAAAAAAGCCTACGATAAGCCTCATTCGAGCCGCTAGCGGCATCCTCAAAAGCTTGTTCCACGCCAATTGACAACAATGCAGATTCAAAGCCTATGCTAGAAGCGCCAAAGAGCAATGGTATATTGCAATCTTCATTGTTTAGTGAAAACAATAATGATACGAATGACATCATTCTCGTGATTATACAGTATGTTTACATTGCAATATATCTGTAATTGTACTAGAGGTCTTTCTTGACATGTCCTGCGTCTCTGACTGGTTGTGACTCTTCTTTGCCAAGCACAAGCGCCTCTGCTTTCTCGAAGATTGCGTCCACGGCATACTCAACCGGGTGGTCAAACAGGAAAGGAAGAGCAGGAACGACACACAAACCAGCGACTGTAGGACCCTAAATATATCGTTAGGCTTGTCTCTCACTTGATTGATGAAGGCCTTACCCAGCCACGGATCCTTGGGTTTTGCACGTTGTGAAAGACGTATTTCGAGCTGAGTTTTACAGTCGAATGAATTGTGAAGGCACTACCATACTGTCAATTTCCTATACACGAACTTGTATGCGCAGGGCTGACTTACGGTAAGGCCATTGACGCTACGCCCTGAAATATTGCTCTCTTGGTCATTAAGAGACTGGTAGGAGTGTTTGCTGAAAAAAATCAGAACGGCTCTTTCACTTGGTTGCGATCGCTCATTTACCTTCTCCACGGACAAATTTAGCTTTATATCCCTCATAGCCAACATCACCGGCAAGATACCTTTACGATCAGTCACTGGCCATATTCTGTTTGCACCTGTATTTACATCCAGGAAACTGCATAACCCGCCGTTACAATGGTAGGCGGGACCACGGGCCTGAAGGCTTCACCAATATCGGAGGTGTACGCGACATATCTGCTTCCCTGAATCAAGTACCGTTGAGCTCGAGCCAAATATCCTAAATAACGAGCATTCGAGTCGAGCGAATCAACCTTGCCTTCTTGAATGTCGGTAGCTATAGCCTCTACCTCAGTTTCGACCGCTTGTACTGTGCTCGAATTACTCATCTGCAAGACCTCTACCGAGAGCCATTGTACGTACAAATGCGTGTTGATCTGTACAGAGAGATCTATCACGTGCTTGATGAGATGAATGAGCCACAAGAACTTCGGAAATGCCAGTCGCCCAGATTCATTCCACAGTTTGATGTCCTCCTCCACAGTTTCCAATCATTCCAAGGTCACAGTGATGTCAGTGGGCACAGTTTTACTTGTATGATCAATCTCGCTGCAAATTGAATGAAACTGCCATAGACAATTATAATAGGAGGTGTTATTATTCTTTCACAAAACAGGGGCAAATTCCGACCTACAACGGGAAAAATCATGGCTCGCAGTGGTCTCCAGAACGATGTCATTCATCTCTATCGAGCGTGTCTCAGAGCAGTCCGCAACAAACCACCGGAAACTCACGAAAACTGGTATGCATTTGTTCGTTCAAACTTTGCCGAGCAAATCAAGATCAAAAAGAAGGATTTTGCAACCATTGAGTATCATTTAAGGGTCGGACATCGACGGCTCGATCAGTACGCTCAACCAGGGGTCAAAAACATTCACTAATTATGTGTACCACTTTTCCCGAATACTAATCATTCTGCTTGCATACCAGAAATCTTGCGAAAATGAGCATCATGGCTCATGCGACATGTATAGAAGACTCTGTCTGTTCAGGACGGATGCCGCAAAGACACAATTTTGGGATAGGAACCAATTAGCAAAGGCGATAAATGTCTTACTCATCCGATTGTTGCTGCGAATCTCCGCTGAATATCCTTCAATCAAAGCTTCTCAGAAAGACGAAGAAGAATGACCATATACTCATCATCCTATATCGAGGATACCACATCAAGACACATTGCAGAGGCCGGACTTGTGCGCCATGTTTATACACAAGTATTGTACATTTCCTGGGCATGCCTTCCAGACGTCTTATATACTATGCCTGTATCGATTCACAAGCAGAGTCTCACTTCCAGCTCCTTTGTCATCATTTCCGAGCAGATATTGATAACCCGCCCCTGCTGCTTTTGAGGAGAATTCGTTGAGCATAGAATGTTGAGGAGTGGTCAGCTGTGATGCATGTGCTTATTTCAGCTGTAGTGCCGGTATACATACACTCAGAAGACCATCTCTGTGATTGCGAAAGTATTGTCTGTTACAAATCTTTCCTTTTTCTCATCACGCATACGTACAGAGCAGTCATGGAGCCGATGACGAAACAGATATTATCATTACTGACCGATAATCTAGGCAAGTAGTATCCACTTCTCTGAATCACTTTACTTAAATGTTATTCGCTTCAATAATATTCACTTTGATCCGAGTGGATGATACCTGGTTAACAAAATTAGATGATTGACGCGTACTCGCCAAGGCGAGACTGTGTACTTTATCATGTTGTGACCAGTTGAATCTCCAAAACTCCACCAACAGCCAGCATCTTTGCTTAGGATACTCGCCCAGAACAGAATCGGAGACAATGTGACAGTCTGGTCCAAAAACAGAGCCCAGAGCCATAGATATATGAGTCACCCGTGGAATGGGACTCACGGGAGCGACGAGAATTTTAGAGCGCCATCTTCCTCCTTACAAAGAATTGCCATACCATCTTCAATCCTTGCGATTGTGGGACATCACCCAGTCGTCTAGAGGGCACCACAGGAAGCGCAATCAGGACATCTGCAATTCTGCGTGAATACAAGCTTTACGATGGATTCATATAACAAACTCATCAAAGTTTTGTATTGTCCTTTCGTCCTACCGTTGCTCGTGCCAATTCATCTTGCAACTTTACCAGTTCTCGACCTTTCGTGGCGGTCATTTCGTCGTAATCGAGGTACCACCATCTGCATAGTCAGTACTTGAGGCGCACCTTGATGATATCACAGGTTATTACAGATAGTGAAGGGAATAATAAGTCACACTCGACATGAGGAATACTCTCATCAAAGGACGACCGTAGACCTTGTAGAACGAAATCTATCAGGGGTCAAAAAAGCGGGTTCCATAAAGGTTGTGTCGTGACGGACGTGTGGAGATATGGGACGTTTGGAGTCTGTCGATTGTCGTTGGATTTCTCGAAGCATTCGTGAGTAACGCATTGATTACTCTCGGATTTGAAGTTATGAGAAGAGTCAAGCAATGAGATGGGTCGACTTGCACCGCAAGTGTATTTGACCGCTCTGGACCCGCAACTTTTACAAGGTTGAAGTTGTGTCTCTTTTCCCACACTGAGCACAACGGAGAATCTTCGGTAAAGCTTGACACCTGATTCACAATTTGTTGTTGCTTGGCTCTCCTGCATTCGCAAGTACAATCACAAACACCAGCAACAATTGCGCATTTCAGGACTCTTGCAGGGACGATTCTCCACAAGACATTATTATGAGCGGAAAAGTCCAATCTGCAAAGCAGAGACAGGCAAACGAGGCATTTGCACGAAAAGAAGATGCGAAACGTGGAAAGCCAGCGCGTCATGCCAACAAAAAAACTACTTTGAAGCGTACCACTTCTCAAAAGTTTGTTATTGGTTAGTAGCTCCTCAGAGATCTCAGGGACTGGTGATTAATCAAGGCTAGGACTTATAAGTGTATTGATATTTGGGGGGCTTTTATATGAGGTATTGAAGATATTTGCATAATACGCACAGAAGATCCGCATAAGACGAAGGTAGCAACATGGACCTTAGGATCTGTCGCGAGTTGTTGGCAATGAAAGAATAGGACATGGGAGACGCAAAGAAGTCTTTGATGTGCGCACCTCTCACCTAAACAATCAATTTTCTGTGTTCGTCGTTGTGGTTGTAGCGAGACGTAGTGAGGCATTGCGGATACACTCTTTATTAGCTTTGGATCGTAGTAAATGTGGCAAGCGAGAAACCTGTGTCGGGTCGATCATCTACGGGTCGTCGTCCTTGAGTGTCGCTTTCAGCATATTCATCTTGTGTAGTAGAAGCCCTACTGTCGCTTGACTCTGCTTTTGTTTATGTCAAAACTACTTGCCTAAAGCAGTCGGTGTCAACGTAGTAGGTGCCAATTTTCTCTGCCGATGAATCTTGCTTAAGATTAAAGGTCTGGCTAAAGCCTCGAGGAGCCGTTTCTGTGCCATATTTAACTGATCCAGAGACAATCAACATAATGTCGGGGGCCTGACCAGCGTTGACGTTGGAAGAGACCAGCGGATGACAATCGAAGCACTGAACGTCGTGAATAGTAGCAGGCAATCTCGCTGCAAAATCTGCAAACGATTGAGCGCCTGTGACACATATTAGCAATGGGGTCGCATACTTTGTCAATCATAGAAATGACATACCTGCGTGCGGATTTCCGTTCCAGACAATGCGCGAGGAAGGTCTGTAGAATTTGTGGATCATGGCGCGGTTGGTGTCTAGTGTTTTGTAAAATATCTCGACAAATGCGCTGGCGCCTTTCGTAGTGACATCCACGACAGTTTTATACACTGTATCAGACGCAGACATCTGAATAGGCACTTATCCGAGGGTCAAGTATGACCCACAGTGTATGAAGAACTGGTTGTACGACTGATAGTCCGCTATGCCGCATAAAACCGATGTGCGTGAGGCTTTGTAACTCGGGTAAACTACCTGAACTACCCGAACAGCAAGATCAAACGATCACGCATGATATCAATAGTACGCGCTCGATCTTCCTTTACAATTGTCACAATTTTCAATCGAGACCTCTGCTCTTATGACCGCTATATTGCGTTTGCGAGCTTTGCGCACTGACCCACGTACAGGAAGCAATCCTGAAGAGGTCTTGAATCTTTCCCGGCCTCTGATCAGCACAGGACGAATCACGACTGCAGGTGGTGAAGCATGGGATATATATGAGCAAACTTTGTGCGCTGCTCTTGAAACGTCCGACGACACATTAGCATTGGAATGCCTTGTAAGGTTGAGCGATCAATTTCCTCAAAGTGGTAGGGTGCACGCTCTTCGAGGCATGGTTCTAGAAGCCACACAAGATTCAAAAGAAGCTCTGAAATTCTATGATGAAGTTCTTACAGTAGAACCGACGAATGTTGTAAGTCTTATGCAGTTTATGCGTGGTCATTGCTTATTCCATGTAGCCAGTCATTAAACGCCGCATTACATTCGTGAAGTCTCTCGGAAAATTCGGTGAAGCTATTGCGTTGTTGGTGAATTATCTTGATACATATTATGCCGATGCGGACGCCTGGGCAGAGCTTGGAGATCTCTATTATGACATCTATCAATTCGATAAGGCAGCATTCTGTTGGTCAGAGGTTATACTTCTGAAACCTCATGATCACGAGGTTAATGCGCGTTATGCGGATGTACTCTATGCACAATCGCTTCAGCAGAGTGACTGGCAAATCATGCACACAGCCATCAGATCTTATCTTCGAAGTATTGAATTATGTGATAATTATATTCGAGGTTTCTGTGGCGTCAAGACTTGCTGTACACGTCTGCTGGAAACATACCAAACAGAGCCTGGTAGCAATAAAGCTGTCAGTCGTTTTACAGGATTCAGTGCTACGCAGACGAAAGTGGTATCACTAGAGACCATGAAAGCTTTGGACCTGATGGCCACAGCAAAGATTTCGGAATATAGTCAGAACATATCTGCTGACGAGACACAGACGGTCGAAATGCAGAGATATATAAAGGGTCTTATACTGCCAGGCAGCCAACCCATAAGATAAGCATTACGCGAGTCCTCTACTTGTGTCTTTTTTCAAAACACTCATCGATTAGCTTCTCTCATATTTACTTCTAAGAAGAGTCATCAACACCTGCGCCGCTCGCGAATTGGATCGAACATCAAGCTTTGGATAAAATTGCTACTCCAAGACACAGCCAAGCAACCAAACATACTTGCTTTTATATGCGCTCATTGGCACGAGCCTTCTGCTGCTGCCAAAGTCCAATCATGTCAGATAGCTTTACACCTGCCAAATTGCCGCAGGTGCTACTAAAGCGGCATAAAGTCAATCAAGTTGAAATATAGAACCTTCCAACTTTTGTTGTGCCCATGTCAACTGGAAGGAGGTTGGCTCCAGATCCTGAAGCATGAGGATAAGCTCTCGACGTTTATCTAAAGCTTTGGTGATTTTGGTCATGTGATAAGTCGGTGAATCATAATGACCTTAGTTCTGACCTCAGTTGCTTTAAACGTCCTCTAGGCACTTGTCCGAAAGTCTTTTCGAGATACACATAAGTCTGTTGAGCCTTGAGACTTTGTACACTTAAATTGAGACCTGTTGAGAGACCTTGTGTGATGCAATCTTTCGCTTCATCATTACTCTTTATGATTTTTTCACGAGCTTTGATTTGGTCGCTGGGAAGTGTGATGTCTTCCGTCTTTCTTGCACTGTTCAGAACTCGGTTCTATTCCACCCCACTTTGTTTCAGGCCATAAAGGGTCTTGAGAAGTTTAACAATGGTTTGACTTTTATACTTGATGCCTTTTGGTAAGCACAATAAGAATCAGCTGCAAAGCTAAACAGCGTCACCAACGGATTTGCATAATTCCTTCTCAAAGGCTTGCCAAGCTTCCACTACTTAGGAGGCTCCCATAACAGTTCGGGTAACCTCGTACTCCCACAAATTATAGCCGCCCCACACTGCCCTGTCTGGAGAAACGTTCCAATGCTCACGGCTCCTTGAAATTTCGGAAAACAGGTGGGGCTCCGACTCTATATTCGGACATTACAGCTCGAGCTTGTGAATACCAAGCTCACATTGATAGCGCCACGTTGTTCGATGTAAGCGAGATGAGATGAGCGCATTCCGTTCGAACTGACAAGCAGAAGCAAGCTATACACATCTATGTGCTACACGCACATAGTCAAACAAATAGGCTTTCTCATGGGGTACTAGCAGGTCTTCCCGAGCACGTCCATCACATGTTCTATGCTCAAAATACCCCGTAGGGTATACGTACCCTGAAGGTAAATTGACTGCATCGTTAGTCGGCATGACATCGTCCGATATGGCATCATAGTTGCTGTTTCAGGTACTACTGGCATCACATGGCATATGGAATCCCCGGGGAGCTTGTCTGACATCTAGATGACAGGTGCATAGCAAAAAGTATGCTTTTACGGCGGAGCCGCTGTACTCGCCAATTCTGTCACCCGGTGTTTAGCGAGAGTCTCAGCCAATAGCATAATTCACCTGCGGGCCCATCACTGCCTCGAGTTTACCTGCGCACCTTATATCCCTCCCTCATTGCGGACTGACTGACGAGACGTTACTGATCATTCTATGCTTCTACAGAGCAATCAGTGTACAAGTCACTGTGATGCGAGCAATGGGTATCAATATACTTCAAGTTGTGACTTAGGAGGCCTTTGAGACGTAGGCATCCGCCGCACATTACTGGACTTCACCTGTCAATGTCAACTTATTCCCGGTAACGCTCCCTGCCTACTGGGATCTGCATCTACCATGGAACCGTTTCCCAGATCAGGTGGTGTTCAGTCAGGTCATCTGGTTCTGGTCTCGCTATGTTGCTCTATCACAGTTTCCGTCTGACATGATCTCGAAATGGCTCGTGTCAGACCCTTTCGAGCGAAGTGTCTTCTAGTCAGCAGCGAACAATGTACTTTGACGTCAAGCTCACTCTCTTAGCCACAATCATCTGATGCTTCATTCATGCGATACTCTGTGACCCCTCTCACATGCCATTGCTCCCTCAGGTCGCAGGTGGTGTCGATCTGTCACCTCTTGTCCATTCCCGGTGCCCTTGACGTCGACTTCCGATGCAACCAAATGGAGAAATATCGTGGTGAACAATGACCTCTTCAGTGTTTGTATATTAAAGACACAGCCTTGTATGTGCTCGCATCACTCGATCGTGCAAAAGCCTCTCTTCTTACGATCATGTTGGGTCTACTTTTCACGAGCATGGGGTGGCTCACCTTGGTTACGGCTGCACCATACTGTCCACCAGCCTCAACTATCACCTCTTATGTGCCGATTATTACAACCATACCAAAGGGACAAGGTATAGGCTGTGGTACTAACACAATTATCTCTCAAGGACAGGTCATCACTTACTCGATATTGAACGAGATTACAACAACAGGCTACGTCGGACAAGTCGTTGGAGGCCAAACCGTGGTCAACAATGGCGCTGTCACTTCGTCTGCAGTTTTCCCCACTTATACCAGCTGTGCAGGTTCATGCACCGTAGGTGGCGTGCCGTATGGTTCTGGTCCGGTCTTCTATCCTACAACAACCGCAGTACCACCATCGTCTACCGTGATTATCGGCGGTCAAACACTTTCTGGTACACAGGATGTAATCACTATTCCTACTACTGTCACTTCGACATTCTACTCCACGGTATATGCTGGCGTCACAATAACTGCTGGAGCAGCTCCGGTGACTACTATCTATGTTGGCGCAGATCAAATATCAACAACTTTCGTGCAACCATTTTCGCAAGTGTTCAACAATGAAATTGGTGGAGGCATTGGACAAGGCCCGGCACAATCGACCCAAACCTTGACAGTCATTACTCCTGGATCTGCAGGGGCCGCTACCACAGTGATTACACGAACAATCACCGTGAGCCCAGCAGCGACTCCGACAGATGGCAGCAGTCCATCAAGTCCCGGAGGTTTCTCTATCCTCCCAGGGCTCGAGAATAGCATCGGAGGTCTCACCACTTTGATGGCAACCTCGACTGCCTCACAATTCACACCACCAAGTAAGATTTTCAGATACTCTCCCAGATAAATCTGACGATGTTTTAGTGACTGGCGCAGCCCAGCCCTCAGCAAGCCCCATTGATTCTACCTCACAATCCGCACCATCAAGTAAGATTTACTACCACTCTCACGGATATATCTGACGATCTCTTAGTACCTAATGCAGCCCAGCCATCGGCAAGCCCCATCAATTGCATGACAGACGATGATTGCATAGTTGCAGGACTTGACCTCTGTGTGCGAGCACCCGGTGCGCTATCAACGGAGCTTGGGATCTGCGAGGGTGTGCCGATCACGGCTCCTGTTGTTTCTGAATCAGCAGGTGTTACTACCACCGTGCCTACTACGGTCTCTGCCGCAACAGGTTCTAGTGCCACCTTGTCTACGACAGCACCAATTGCGACCGGTGTTAGCTGCTCTACCGATGCTGACTGTGTTGCTGTCGGACTCGAGGTCTGTGTGCGAGCCTCGAATGCGTTGTCTACAGACCTTGGGATTTGTGCAGATGTGCCGATCGTGGCCCCTGTAGTTTCTGGGTCAGCAGGTGTTACTGCCACCTTGCCTACGACAGCGCCAATTGCGACCGGTGTTAGCTGCTCTACCGATGCTGACTGTGTTGCTGTCGGACTCGAGGTCTGTGTGCGAGCCTCGAATGCGTTGTCTACAGACCTTG
>DF820174.1:0-22556 GCA_000836195.1 Taphrina populina JCM 22190
GTTGATCCGCTTGGCAAAACTTGTGTCCAACGAGCCGTTGTATGTATGAAACCAGATACCATGCTGCAGAATTTATACACGAGCGAAGCAGTAAAGCTCGGGACCCTGTTCAGACATGGCGTCGTCTCAGCAACCCACCTGTTCAGACATGGCGTCGTCTCAGCAACTCACAAACACCTGCCCTGTACTCATATGCAGGCCAGGGTGCCACTCTTCTGCATGTCTGATTCTCAGACACGGATGTGGCGCTGAGATAAAATGCACTCTTGAACAGAGCGATCATTACAGGCTGTGAGTTTGTCATAACTTGTGTGGGAGACGTGCGAAGTATTGCTTCCATTGCAACGAGATGAGAAGAATCAATATGACCTCTTATTGTGTCAAAACCACTCGGTCGAACACGCCATCACTTTTGTCCCAAGTTCCACAAAGAAGGGCAAGGGCAAGAAGACAATAGTGCTGCTTCATTGTGCTGCGGCGAGTATTCGACATTGATCCAGTCTAATACTTCTCTCGCTCTGCTTTGTTTGATACTCTGCAAGTCTATTGTGCGAAAGACTCATGGTTGTTGTGTAGATTTCGTAAAGCAGTAAGGGAAGACCAGCGAGCACATGTCATCTCATCAGACCGACTTGGTGCTTGTATTGTGAAAGTAGTTGTCCTTGATTGAGCACCGGGCAGTGATCTACTGTGGCAAGACTACCTGTACCGTGGAAAGCGCTTTCATCTGAGATTTGGTATGTGCTAATTAGACAACGCAATGACTAGATGAGCATGCAAAAAAGGAATCCTGCTGGGAATTCCTGGTCCTTATAAAGCTGTCGTGTATACGCCAAAGTTTCAGATTGAGTAGCGCGCAATTTTGACTAGCGCTACATCATGTGATGGAGCAATCTACATCATGTGACAAAAGCAATCTACATCATGTAACGAAGCAATCTAAATCATGAAATGTGCTGATCAAAGAGATATCTTTGGTGATGTCCAGAAATAGCCAGCTTTACAGCTGCAGATCCCGCATGGTCTGCACCTGACTAATTCTGCCCACGTTTGTCCTCAACACTTAAGCATGCAGATTTTCGCGCTTGTAATCGTCTTTGAGGTTACTGCACCACGCATTTCGATATCCCCATCAATGTACACTCTGCTGCAGTCGTACATAGAACAAGTGTACGAGACAGTCATGAGCAAGATTCCTACCGACGCTTACCTAGAGCCTCTTCACTTTGACTGCCAACTCTTTTGACCATTCATTCATCTGACGCACAAGCACCTCGAGACGCTCAACGTCATCTGTGACATTTTCAATCTGCTGCACATACCGCGCGATTTCATCATTGTTTTGTTGAATAAAGGCCTGATCGGCGAGCAATCCCTCAGTTGCCAAATTCATGGCATCATATCGTTGTGTCGCTGTGGTATTGAGTTGTTTGACTTTATGCAACTCAGTCAAATTGTGATTCGTGGAAGCATCTAGTAAGGTTTCCAAGCTGGAGACAGCCGTCTTGATGCCTGCTTTCGTGGTACGTTGACTACTCATTCAATTCGTTCAGTGAAGCGAAATCAGCTTCATCAATGGCGATACAGAAACTTTCTTTACGCAATCGTTTCAGCCGAAATGGCGTTGATATGGTTTTGACTGTGAGGCTGGAAGAGGATTGCTATATCAGTATAACAACTGACACCTCAACAGTATCTTATAAACATTGGAACACTTGGACTGATTCGTGGGAAATGGCTCAACATTACTGACACGTGCAGATACATGCAACAATGCTGCATCACAGAAGGTTTAGAGAGTAGCCCTTATGGCTTACAACTGGGCTAACAAGGTTCTTTACTTGAGCACAGCTATACGATACATTCATGACCGAGGCTCGGCGATTTCTAGATTACAAACTTGCAGACTTCTAGGTTGATGGATATCATGATTTCAGGTCATGTACACGGCTTTTAGAATTCCCATTGAGATATTACATCCTCGTATAACGCTCGGGCAGGACGCTTAAAGCAATGGTTCTGAGCGGCTCTTACCAGACTGATAAGCCTTCGCGTTTGTACGATGAACCAAGAGGTCATCAGGTACAAGGCTGCCGGACCTCCGCATGGAGGCTGCAGTACTCTTGGCATATGAGGGGACTTTTCTAGAAATCTTGTTCTGCACGTTTCCGATAGGAATAGCACTCTCGCCACTTGCACTGAGCCGTTTCATAGCAAGTGTAGCCGCAAGGTATTCTTCGTCAGAAGTTATAAAAGTCTCGGCAAGAGTCCTGCCTCCATGTGTTGTACTGCATACATCGACCACTCTGCTAGATCGAAATGTCTCGTCACGATCCATGTTCCGATCTGTGTCGGTTGACAGAAAATGCTGCGCTTTAGTACCGTTAGAATACTTTGCAGAATCGTGGAGAATCGGACAACTTGTCTTATGATCGAGGGTTATACTCAGACAAGGTTTAGTCATCTGAGAACTGGTAGCCCTTACCTCGGAATGGGGACATCGTGAAGAAGTGATAGAAGTGTGCCCTATGAGCTCGCAACTCTTGGTACATTCTGGGGGACCTCGAAGTTCGGATTTCTTGTGTTTCTTCCTTAGATGTGGAAAAAGAAGACCGAGGCCAGAGCGCATCTCGCGTTCTTCCATGGAATTTCGGTTGACATGTGAACCGCCGGCAGCATTACCAGAGAACGATGCAGAGACGTTACTATTTCTTGGGCGCATCTGCTGAGATTGTGGCGCAAGATCTGTGTTGACTGGAACATGAGGAATTGAATCATGTGAAACACTGTGATCTTGCCTCAAGGTATCCGCTCCACTCAAAGATGAATGCGAGTCGAAGTGGCGTATGTTCGACAAAGAAGTAGCAAAGGCATGGTCTTGCGCAAGTACTGGGGTGACCGTTTTCCGAGCTAATGCTGGTCGTGTTAGCGGTGCTATAGCTGCCGGTGTTTGCCTTAGATTCGATTCGGGTTGTATGTGAGCGCGAGGGAGCCGTTGCAACAGTGTGGAAGAGCGGAATTCATAAGAACGTGTGTTTGTCGGATTATGCCTCAGTGATTGGCGTCCAATGATGCTGTCTCTCTTCTTACTGAACCACGATTCGCGACGGGGTAATTCAGCAGCTGATCTCGGCTTTATGCTCTGATTGTAAGACGAAGACATGATCGTTGATGAGACCTTTTTATTTAGCTGTTCTTGTGCAGGGCCGATCGGAACTCGGTCTTTCTTATATAATGGTAACAAGCCGCTGAACCCTTCGCTAGCTTCCCGACCAGGCCTTGCGACATCAGACCATGGGATGAGGCTTGATCGATCGTGATGTTCTGTCCTCACTTGAGTTTTAGGTGCGACACGTCGCTTGCAGCTACTGAAGAATTCATGCTTAAGGGCGTAATGCGAATCAGTGCGTCTGCTCGGATCCCAATACAACAGACTCCCAAGAAGATCACTTAAAGAATCCGGCCAAGCATCACCAAGAATGGCGGCTAGGGCTACTGGAGGCGTCTAACATTTAGTTTAGTCACGATATCGTACACAAGTGCAGACAACCGTACCTTCGGAAAGCTGAATCCTATCTTGTGTGCCAGCTGGTCTGCACGTCTCCAAGAGCCTCCGCCAATCGTCCTCTGTGTTGCATCACACCAATTTCCAGGGCTTCCCATGACCTTACAGATTTTCCAGAGTTGATCAAGCTCATCTTCCCCAGGGAAGAGAGGCTTGAGAGTTGCAACTTCCACAGCCATCGCGCCGAACGCCCACATATCGACAGGAGCGGAGTAGTCGGCCTTCAAGAGGATTTCGGGTGCTCTGTACCATCGAGTAGAAATATAAGCGGTATAAGGAGGTTTGGCCGAAAGTTCTCGTGCGAGCCCAAAGTCTGCCAATTTGATCACGTAGTCAACAGGGGTTCCAGGGGGGCTTGGAAGTTGTAAGACTGTATTCTGGGTACCACCACCACTCGTGAGATTGGTTGTGAATGGAGAGGCTTTTGAATTCTTGGTATATGAGCTCACGAGAACATTCTCTGGCTTGATATCACGATGAAAACAGTTGTTGTAGTGACAGTGATCTATCGCTTCTAAAATCTGATATCTTGATAGGTCAGCATTGCTCCATGTTCTTCGAGTTGTTGCAGCTTACAATATTGACTTTACAGACGGCAAATCGAAAGGAATATGTTTGCGAGAGGTTATAAGTTGGAAAAGATTCTGGTTCATATATTCCATGACCATGTGGAAACGATGTGTGGAAGGATCGTAGAACGTCTCGTATAGTCTAACGATCAAAGGGTGCTCGGGCAGTCGGTACAGACTCTATAGGACTTAGCTTCTAATATCACGAAACTGAAGTGATAGAATTGACCTGAACTTCTCGCAGTCTCATACAAGCTGCTGGTGATTCGAAGTCCTTTCTCATGGTTTTGATGGCGACCTGATCATCAGCTTTTATGTACGATCGAGAGTCTGACAGATACGTAGTATGATCTTGAGACACACATGGATCTGGCACCACCTTATCTTACCAAAAGTCCATCTCGACCAGAAGTCTTCGTTCTCGCGAGTTCAACCGTTCCAAAAGATCCATCGCCGATATGTTTGACTGTCTCGTATTTGTCCTTTAGCTGGAACTGCTGACACAGATTGGACTTGCGATGTTCTCTCCTGTAAGCACTGTCTACTCGACTCATGTGCAAGAAAAGGTCTTGCTCGCTCGCGCTGGCAGGTTTGCGATACGCGACAGATCACACAAGAGATGAAGAAGGATAATTCTGTGTTGTTTGGACGCGCGAGAGTGTCTGTTGCGTGGTAAAGGGGAAAATCCCAGATTAATTAAACGCGTGAGTTACCACGAAATCAGTTCTTTTTCAAACCGCTCGTCAGAACGCTCTCGCGACTGCCTTCATTGTGTATACTCTCGCGTCCATTGTCTACCTCGCAGTCAGGCAGCGCATATTTTGGCTGGACAGCGACAAGAAAAGTGAGACATTCTCAAGCGATTTGTAATGGTTGACCAGACTATCAAATGCGAAACACTTCTGAGACATATGTTGATATCAAGCCTTTGCAGTCGATGCGAGTGAAGGCGGCCACGAAACAAGCCTACTACTCAAAGTAGCTCTTCCTCCATCTGAAATTCAGTTTGAGCTTGCACATGATCATTTGAGCTTTCGTATATGCAAGTGCCATCAACTTGTGGATTCAAGACTGCGAGATGTCCTTTGTTGTTACACTCCGTATCGCACACGGCATCAAAAACCACTTTCCAGTGTCAGCGCTCATGACAGGCACCCAGATCGGCCATGCAAACAAGTTCAAGGAGAGAAACCATCTGGTGACCTTTCGAACGGATGCTCAGAGACTGCTCTATGGCTGCATACCAGAGTGGAGGCAGAATCGGAATCCAGGGAATGTGTGATACATTCAATAAAAATCCCGAGTCAGTGTCCGGCAGCGCAAAACATTTGTCCGTATCTGTACAGTGACGACCGAGATTTCCACTTGTAAGTCACACGAGCCTGTTATCCCTGAGTTGGTAATGACTTCATGTTTGCGGAAGGAGTCTATGGCACTCTGCTCTCGGGAGTCCACTTTCATCTATTTGCACACGACTTGTCGAGATGTCGAAGTACCAGAAACTACAAGGCAACGGAGACAAATTGCCGACGATTCACCTCTGAGAGTGAGTTGCCAGCGAGATATCTTCGCAGGCATGCAAGAATAGCAATGAAATAGACCGCTTGTCTTACCTCAACAATGCTACAATACGAGATCGAGACCGATGATAGCGTAAAGCCATCCCGGCTCCGAGAACGCTAGACTCGTCCGTACACGTCAGGATGTTTTCACGGCCATGAGCAAGCACGAAGAGTAATGTGTGCTAGAGCGCGGAGAGGTTCGGCAGTATTGAGCATCTGAATAGAGCGGTCTTGCTCGAGTGTAGCTCACAACAACTGAGCCAAAATTCGTGTAGTCAATTGTTTGTGTATAGCCGCCATATTGCTAGATTGACCTGTCATTTGAGTTCGTCGATCGGACATGATGAAGGCTGCCGGAGCGTCGTACAAGGACATTCATATGAAGCTGTGCTCAATTGGGCTGTATTGTCGTATCGATCGCCACCACACAATTTTGAAATCGACTTGCTTCGTGAATGACAAGTACAACATTCGTCTTACGAGGCCAGCTTGCTAAACTCACACGCCTTTTCCGTTCAAAGCTATACCAATGGTTGTGAAACATCAAGTCATGCTTTTCAATGCATTACGGCCTGCTTTCCGGCCTTCCACTTCCGGTCGTGTCATGACACCTATATCAGCCAAGCTGAGGCAATATTCGAGTGAGCCCACAAAAAACGACTCGTCAAAGGAGACTGAGACGGAACCATTTACAGAAGGCACGGCCGATGCGACCTCTCCCAAGAATAATTCTGAAACTCCAAACACTGCTGGAGCCGCCAGCGCCGATACGACTGTGGATGCAAGTGCTCAGAAGCTAGAGACGTTGGAAAAATCACTCGCCGAGATGAAGGACAAGTACATTAGACAAGTTGCAGACTTTCGAAATCTTCAGACGCGTACGGAGCGAGACGTGGCGAGTGCCAAGGAATTTGCGATCCAGAAATTCGCTAAAGATCTCATCGATTCAGTGGACAACCTCGACCGTGCACTCGAAACTGTGCCACTGGAATCGCGGGAAGATAAGACGAAAAATGCAGACTTGGTTTCCCTCTACGGTGGTCTCCATATGACTCACAGTATTTTGATGAAGACGCTCGAACGACACGGACTCAAGAAATTTACTGGCATGGGCGAGAAATTCAATCCTAATCTACATGAAGTCTTGTATGAGGCGCCAATACCAGATAAAGAGGCAGGCACGATCATGCAGGTTCAGAGCACAGGGTATACTCTCAATGGTCGCACGATCCGTGCCGCCAAAGTAGGCGTGGTCAAAGGTTCAGACAATTAGTGTCGTTTTCAGAGGCAATTGACAAAACATGACGTCTACCTACCTCATCCCGATGAAGGGGGCAGAGAGAGAGAGAGAGAGACCTTATTGTGTATATCCACACGGTTGATATTTTAGCGAGCATAATACCCACCACTCCTTCATGTCTTGACACTTCACCTCAATTCTACACCCAATTTACTTGTGCTTGTATCGCTAATCTTTTGTTGTAAGACATTGATCTCTTCGTTGGAGAGCGATCGGTCCATGGATCTATAATTGATGCGATAACATTTCGATTGCTTTTGCGTTTTAGGGTGCGTGAATGAGTCCACCAACTTGACGTCCTCAATCAAATCTCCCGCCACGGTTCTCACAATCTCCATAAAATCGTTCTCTTGGAAACCGTCAGGAACCCAAAACGACAAATCTTTTTTGTTTGCAGGGTATTTGGAGTACTCTTTGAACGCAACCACTTGGCCTCCACTGAATTGTTTTAAAAACCGAGCATCTTGACTCCAGAAAAGACGAATATCGGGGATCCCAAAGAGGATCATGGCTATCCTCTCGAGCCCCAAGCCAAATGCCCATCCGATCCTGTCCTCGCGTCCGGCGTTATTGAGAATCTGCTGCTGAACCACGCCGCAGCCACATAGCTCGAGCCACTCTTCGTTCCACCATACTTCGAGTTCCCACGAGGGTGAGGTGAATGGGAAATAAGCCTCTATCCAACGAACCCTCAGTGGTTCTTTCGATTTCCACACGGAAGATTCATTCGCCTGTTGCGTGGCTGCTGCTGCTTGAGCTGCACGACCAAAGACTTCTGCTGCGATTCCTTCAATCGTCCTCTTTAAATGTCTCGCTACGGCTTCACTTTGTTGTTTTTCATGCCTACTTTGTACGGGATTACGAGTTTCGTGATTTGGAGGATTCTCATCTTCAACAAGGACATCCAACCTTGGCATTGCTGCTAGCTCCGCATCAATTTCCTCCACGAGACCTGGATGCACGGACCATGACCGTGCCCCTTCAGTCTGATGAAAGACGGGATAATGTGAGCGATCAATTTCGTCCCTCCGATAAACATCAGCGGAAATGAGGAAGCCGGGTTTTGGGCAGGCATGGAACGTGTCTGCCTGATGAGCCGATGTATGTGTTCTCAAAACGTGGTCTTGATTTACATAATACGTATCGCTCTTTGACCTCCCGACATGGTCCTTGGGGAAACCGAGACTGTCGAAATTCTGGTGCACCGATACTATGGGACTATAGTCATTGTAACGGGCATACAAAGTCTCGGGAAATTGCGATTCAATCTGTTTGCGAAGGATAGAAATCGGGTGATTTGTTTGCAGGTGAAGTTTCCGGGGTACCAGCGGGATAATGGAGCTCGATATATTGCTCCAAGTGTCCTGTTTATAGTCCTTTTCCAATAAGCGAATAGTACTTTTACGCCGACAGGCTTGCACCACTCTGCAGCTGCCTGAGGGTACCACTACTATCCTCAATAGCATGGATGCGATGTGGTATCTGCACTCTGGATGATCTTCCCAAAGTGGCTGCCTGCAGCTGATCAGGTTCACTACGAGCTCGAGTACTGATCAATCCATCCGTCTCGTAAAATGGTACGAAATCTCAACATGTGGGGCACAATTCAGCATTGACGCAACTTTCCCATCACAATGGACATTTACAGGACAATTAGTCTAGATATTTTCCAAATGTCTTCCAATACAGTCGATTACTCGGACGAAAGCATAGATGCGGGTGGCGATGATGCGTACAATGCTTCTGCCTATGGAACCACGACAGGAAATCTAAAAACTGAAACTCCCTCGCAAGGCGACTTTGGATCGGGCAAAGATACCTCGCATGCCAGCAACGGTGGACCGGGACTTCGTGCGAGTGGACAGGACGTAGTCAATCACGAACAGTGGGGTGAAAATTCAGGCAAGGCTGGCAAGACGGGTGGTGAGGGGACTGAACCGAGTGATGCTCCAGTCGGGGACAAAGATATGACGTCTAATGATGCACGAAAAGCGCAAGGCTATAGTAAGACTGGTGACATGAACCCTGAAATTGGTGGATGAATGTCAAAGGGAAGGAGTCTACTGTACACGAATGACGTTCTTTAGGTATATATGACCAATCAGTAAGAATCGTGCTCATTAGCGAACCATTTCGACGCGACCCGTTTCTTCATTGACAATCATCTCTGTGCTCGCCAAGGAAACTTCTTTTTGCCCGACCTGTGCATTATCTCCCTTTTTGACAAATTCATACAACCCAGGCAACTTGTTGCCAGCTTGTCTCAGCGCTTCACGCGCCAATTCCTCGCTGGCTCCTTTAATCTCCCACACGACTTTACCGACAGATGCTCTGACCGCCCAATGATCGAACGCGCCTTTACCCTTCCCCATTCTCGTTTCATTTCCCTTGCGACAAACAGCAATATTGCATGCGAGACGCAAGTACGCACGAGCACCTTTCTCGACCTTGATGATGCGTCGAATGACCGCTTCGCAAGTCTGCAACTGTTTTGCACTGATGCGTTTACCATCGCCCTTCAGCCTGAGTCCGTACTCGCCTATCGTAACGGTAGACCCTTTTGTACTGCCTCCAATAGGTATTGGAACTTTTCCCTTGTGTGTTTTGCGATGGTCAGTCTTCCTTGGTGCATATTGATGTGAAGCATGTCTCGTTTGATTTGAAAAGGTCGAACGTAGTAGAGTAAACGTCGACTTGAACATCCTGTTGTATCGTTTCTGTCGACAGATCACAAAAGTGCTAGATTTCGCCGGCCGGCTTCTTCCAAACCCGTCCGGATAAATGAAAAGACAATCAAATGTGCAGTCTACCACATATCAAGTGTCATTCTGCAGCAAGATTTAGAGATGACCATAATACGATTGATACGCTACACAGAAAATCACTTTGGGTTTTGGCGGCAAGTATTGCTGCAGTACAAAGTGCATCCATAAAATCAAGCTGAACCATGCGATAAAACAAGGCAAATCACAAGCAAATGTAGCATAATGGACCATTGGGAGTTGAATATGGTTCATAGACAGTCTACAGTAATCGCGTGAGGAATTTGCAATCTTGCCAGCTAGCCACAGGATCTTGCGGACCGCCTCTTCCGCGTCCACAATCTTACATCTCATCTCCAAATACACACGGTATATATTTGAAGGAATCAACAGTAGCACATGACTGCAGATTACAGCAAGCAAGAGCTTCCTACAGTTGTGGCTTTGGAATGGATCAGAAGTTGTATGCAAAGAATGCCTCTTTCGTACCTCACCTGAGCCAAAAGGTCTTGGCACTAGCGAATCTGCAGCCGGGAGAATCTGTCCTCGATTTTGGCTGTGGTGATGGCGTACTCACTAAAGTTATCCAAGACATGCAGGACGGTCGCGTCGTGGGTATTGACAATCAGGCAGACATGATTGACGCAGCGCGCGAGCTTGGAATCAAGGACGCCAGACTTGTTGCGGCGAAAGACTTGTGCCAGGAGTCTGACTTGCAGCAAAACAGCTTTGATGTAGTCTTCACCAATGCCGTTCTCCATTGGATTCCTGCGCTTGCTGATCGACGCGATCCGTTCATCCTAAAGTCAATTGCTAAAGCGATGAAGCCAGGAGGTCGATTCGTTGGAGAATTTGGAGCATTCGCAAACATCTCAGAGATCCTCTCAGTTGTATGCGTATCCTTAATGCATCATGGCGTTCCAATTTCCAAGATCAAGCATGAAGTGATGCCGTTCTTCTTCCCAACTAATCAGGACTGGAGAGATATTCTCGTGAATGCAGGGTTCTCTGTTGTTCATCTAGAGTCTGAGGCTCGTGTGACCTTGCTGCCGGGAAAAGTATCTGCCTGGGCCGAGACTTTTTTGGAAAGGTAATGGTACGTTCCAAAACCGAGCAGGATTGGACAACTGATGCCTTGTAGATACCTTTCATTGGCCAAGGATTTCCGGAGACAAGTACTGGATGATTTGGACACAGTAATGGAGCTCACAAACAAGGACGAAGCTGGCAATTACTATGCTGATTATCACCGCATACGATTCGTAGCAATGTATGACTGAGAAACCCTGTGAAACCTCGGCATTTTGATGTCGCCCTTGAGGAGAGCGCGTGAGCAATTTCAATGAGCAGCTTTGAGTGCTGTCCAAACATGCAACAAAAAAAAATTGCCTCTGCAATGAGCAGCCATCTAATGTCATCAACAAGCAATGTGCATCTGCTTCACAGGAATAGAACGGCCTGTACAGCCGAATGCGCTACTGAGTGACATGTCTTTGGCCACCAGTTGCAAAGAGGGAAATATCAACGAATCCCCGCAGCATGTCAGAATGGGGCACGTGCGGGGAGGTCAAAGTGCACGATGAATTCCCATTTGCTGCATCGTCCCCTCACTTGTGGGCGTTTCACTCGAACTTTCACTTTTTTAATTCGCCGCACTCCACTTTTCCTGAGCAGCTATTTGCAATTGAGCCGTGCGTACAGGGCTCATTTCACACAACCAACGAGCTGGCCGCAGCGTCTCTCCTTGTATGCCTGCGAGACGCGAAAGCATTCTCGATAATGGTCATTGGGAGAAAAATAAGTCTGACTTGGATCTCGCGGCGCGTGGTCGCGAGGCCTTGGAACCTTTACAAGCACCGGGCAGTACGGATACCGTTGCGACAAGAAGACCTGCGTCTGCGCCCTTATCCTTCTTTCGCTGGTTCCTCGACCTGATACGACCTTCAATTTTCGAAAAGTCGCATGCCATTCAAAAGCCGCTCAGGAGTACTGCATACCTGGACGGTCTACGTGGATTTGCCGCGTTCATGGTGTACTGGGGCCATCATCAGTCTTGGGCCCATGAATTGTCCTCATTCGGCGTAGTCGCGGAACATGCGTTTGGTTTCCAGAAGAGGTATTTCTTCATGTCGTTTCCCGGTGTTAGGATATTCTTTTCTGGCGGCCACGTCTCAGTCTGTATTTTCTTCGTCATTTCGGGCTACGTACTTTCTGCCAAACCCATGGCACTCATCCAGGCAGGCGAATACACCAAATTGCTTGACAACCTCGCGTCCGCCTTGTTTCGACGTTGGCTGCGACTCTACATTCCTGTGATTGGCACGACCTTTCTCTTCATGACTTCCTGGCACGCGTTTGGTTTATGGACGTCATGGCCCAAACATCAAGAGAATTATTCAAAAGAGCTTTATGAATGGTACGTCGCGCTCAAGAATTACAGTTTCGTGTTTCGTGGTGGCGGAGAGCCCTGGTTATCGTACAATTTCCATGCTTGGTCAATTCCGACAGAGTTTCGCGGCTCCCTTGTGATTTACACTGCTCAAATGGCCTTCGCGCGATGCAGCAGGAATGCGCGTCTTTGGTGCGAGCTCGGTCTGGTGTTTTACTTTCTCTACATTGTGGACGGCTGGTTCTGTGCATTGTTCATGACTGGAATGCTTCTGTGCGACTTGGATCTGCTCGCAAAAGCCAAAAACTTGCCGAGTATCTTTGATCGCTTACGTCCATGGAAAGAATTCCTCTTTATCAATCTTTTCATCATTGGAATGTACCTCGGAGGCGTACCGCACACGAACACAGACATCAACGTCCTCAAGGTTTCTCCAGGGTGGTACTACCTCTCCTTCCTTACTCCACAAGCAGTCTTTGACTACAAGTGGTTCTACTTATTCTGGGCAGCCACATTCATCGTGAGCTCCATCAACCACCTGCCATGGCTTAAACGGTTTTTCGAATTGCGATTCAACCTCTACATGGGCCGAATATCGTTCGCCTTCTACCTCGTTCATGGTCCCGTGCTGTGGACTCTGGCAGACAGATTGTACGCCGCTACAGGTTGGGCGCGAGAGTCGCATAAGGAAGGAATCCCAAATTGGGTCGACCTCTACCCACTATCGAAAGCCGGACCGGCCGGTATGGAAGTCGGTTACCTAGCCGTGCATCTTATTATTTTACCGGTCACACTGTGGCTATCTGAAATCGCGACCAAATTATTTGACGAACCAAGTGTCCGCTTTTCACAATGGTTGTACAGAAAATCACTCGCATCTGCGTCGTGAAAGGCAATATCTGCCCTTCGCCTATCATTACTTTGCATTGCGCTAGCATCTGTTTTGCGTCTCCGCTGGTTGCGCCATACGAAGAAGATGGAGAAGCTAGCATATCTTAGGTAATACTTATACTTTTTCATTGCATTACTCCTTGGCCTTCTTGGTGGAATTGATTGTGTCGTATGAATCGCAAATTAAGTTCATTCGGGGCTTGTGCAACACTGATCACGAGAACAAACTACTTGATCAGTCGATTTGAGCAAATTATCCATGTACAACAGCCACCTGTTTACACCCTATCTCGATGGTTCATGAGCCTGGAACGTTATTTCAAAGAACACGCCAAGTTGGCTGTTGAGTTGAAGACCTGTTTCCATGAATGAATAGCTTCCGCTAAACTGCAAGCTACTTTGTACGCTGTTAGTGATGTAATATTTAATGAAGGACATGAAGATCTTCTTCGAAAGCGCACAAGTCAGCTCGACTTGTGCGAAATTGAACTCGATGAATTGATTGATAACGACACAGAATAAATGAGTCGGAAACCAAGGGAGACCAGATCTTCCCACTGAGCGCTCAAAATAATGAAACTGAAGATAAAAAGGGCGAAGGAGGCGGGTGCAAAGTTGAACACGGCATGGAACGTCGTGGCCAACGGTCTCGGAGACGCGGAAAGGGAACTGATCATGGGCAAATCAGCCTATGATGCATATCGCATTTTATGCAAAATTCACAAACCCAAAGTGCAAATGTCTAGAAGATCTGCGTCGACTGATCTGATCTGGTCAACATTGGGAGCCACGGACACCCAGTCGGTAAACAAGTTTATTGACTCCTTCGAAGCAAAAAGTCGAAGGGCGCAAGCTGTATTCGATGGCGTCGAGTGGTCAGATGAAATGTTAAAGTTGATCTTGCTTGCATGCCTCGAAAAATGGGGCGAAATCTTTACTGATATAGTCAACAATGGCTATAACAGCGACGCAAGTCTGCAGAGAGTCATAAATGAGCTGAGTAGTCGAGTCAGCCCCTGTCACGATAAGTTAGAGTCCAGGAGTAGAGCTAGTCCAATCGCAACCACTCCGGCCTTTAAAAAAGAAAACATACAGAAAGGGAAATCTGGGAGATCCGGTAAACAAACAGTCGGATGCTGGTTTTGTAAAGAGAAAGGCCACACTGTGTTCAAATGCACTGCTGCAGGTGCCAATGGAAAACGTAAGGAGGTCGCGGCTGCACAACAGCGCAGACTCAAAGACGAACGCAAGTCGGATGAATCAATTGATAAAGATCAGTTCAGACTAGTAGCTCGAGGCTTCACACAAGAATATGGAGTCCATCAATCCGTCCAACGCTTGTCATTCTTGATCTCGCCAATTGGACAACGTGTTATATGCTGAATATGTTGCAAGATCTTTTGCTTGAATTGACGGGTCATCAAACTCTGTCAAGAAATACGTTGAACTTGTAGTTTGCGTTTGTCGTAAGAGCCATTTAATTTACACCCGAATTCAATATCTCTCGGCCTACACGTGTGGCGATAATTTGCGGGGCATTGGCTAATTAGCCACAGACGAGGTACGATAATGGGACCTTTTGTGACCCTCGACGCATATATCCTCTGTTTTTTTTCCCCCAATCCCACTCTCTCATCATGGGTGGTTGTGTTCCGTCACGACAATCGCGTCCGGGATACGGCGCTAATTATAATGGTGCTGGCGGTGGATACCCGCCTCAACAACAACAACAACAATATGGGTATCCCCAGCAAGGGTATCCTCAACAAGGGTACCCGCCGCAACAAGGGTACGGACAACAGGGCAGACTCGGAGGTGGACTCGGCGGTGGCCTCGGGGGTCTTGGAGGAGGCGGACTAGGAGGAGGACTTGGAGGCAGGACCGGTGGGTTGGGCGTGGGAGCAGGTACGCGACAAACGATGATTTTTTGTGTGCATGCATGCGGCTAACGACTGATGATTAGGTGCCCTAGGTGGGTTGGCAGCTGGTGGAGCAGGATTGCTCGCGTATGATGCTTTTGAAAACCGACACGGCGGCGATGTAAGTGAATTTACTACGTTTCGTTCATGAACAATGTGTACTCACTCTGGAAATAGGGCGGCGATGGAGGAGGCGATGGCGGCGATGGAGGTGGTGATGGAGGCGGTAGATTCGGCGGTGATGGAGGTGGTGATGGAGGAGGTGATGGAGGCGGCAGATTCGGTGGTGATGGAGGTGGTGATGGAGGTGGCATGTTTGGCGGCGATGGGGGTGGTGATGGAGGTGGTGGTATGTTTGGCGGTGATGTGAGTCTTGATAAATTCCTTCGAGATGGTTGCAGTATACTGATGGATTCCAGGGCGGCGGCTTCGGTGGAGGTGATGGAGGCGGCTTCGGTGGTGACGTGAGTCTTGACAATCGGAATCTGGCGACAACATACTGATATATTCTAGGGCGGCGGTTTCGGTGGAGGTGATGGTGGTGGTTTCGGCGGTGATGTGAGTTTTGGCAAACATCTTCGAGTCAACCACAGTATGCTGATATCGTTTAGGGTGGTGGTGGTGGTTTCTAAGAGAGTTGTGACCAAAAGACTACAGTCCCGAGCCTTTCACTTATGCTCAATCAGACTGTGTATTGTTATTCGAGTTGTTTTTACTTTTGAATTAACCTTAACGATAATTGAATTACGTCAAACAAAGTTATTGCACAGATGACTTGCATTTCATGGACACGGCGCAGAATAGGCCCCACGGATTGTAGACGGCCCGACTTTGGTACCTTCCTATGTATTGCGAAAGGTCTCTTGGCGTTCTCTAATCCTTTTCTGTATTCTGTGCTCGATATCATCCAACTGAGCATGCTGGTCGCTGAGGGCGGGCAGCTTTGGTATTTGTTCCACACTGCCAAAAGTCCTGCTGTGCGTCGTCAACCTTTCTAAGGACTTTACTTTCTGCGAGACTTGAGCCACATCTGTGTCTAGAAACTCGGCAACATCAGCATTGCTTGAAACGCGCGAATGCGGACGAGCATTGCGCTGGAGTACATGATGGTCTGCCTCGGGCAGATGATGCGTCGTCGAAACATGGTTGTTCATACGATTCATCTCCTCTTGCAAGGCTTCAATCACTTGATGATCACGCCGCCGCTCTGCGTACAAATCTGTAGCTTGCTGCCGCAAAAACTCAAAATCCTGTATAGTCGGTAGAGACGCAAGGGCAGATTCAGCTTCTCGCAACCTTTGTTCGCTCTCAAGCAATGACTCACGGGTCTCTGCCAATCTGATCCGTAGAGTTTCAGTGCTATGACGTTCATCCCTTAGATCGGATATGATGTCCACAATGTGTTGCTCTAGTGATTCACATCGCGCCACAAGTGCGGAAATGATGTCTGAGTTATCACTCGTTGGTTCTCTCGACGCTATCGAATCTAGCGTCTGGTGAATAAGCTTCATGTTTGGCGAAGCATGTATGCCACGATTTATGCGGAGGCAAGCATTTTCATGAATCATCTCCTTCAAGAGCGCGCAAAGGTCATCATTTTCCGTCTGAACACCCTGCAAAGTGTGTATATTGGAGGCGAGGGATCGTTCAAGCTGATGTAAATGGCTCGATCCCTGCTGTAAGGTGTCCAGTCGTGCCAAGATGTGATTGTTTGACTGTTTTTGACATTCCTTGATCTTCTCACGATAGAAAGTGAGGAGAGACAATGAGAGTGGGAGGGACGTGACTGCATCCATCTCCTGTATCACAAGGGAACCATGATGTGCAACGAGGTCTTCACTTTCTCTGCTGTTCATAAGCGCTGCAGCAGCTGCGGCGGCGATCCGGGCCGATGGTGGGGTTTTCAAGTGTGGAAATGCTTAGCAACGCTAAAACTTGCTTCCTTCTTCATCCTCTTGTGCACTAAGCCTTCTTACGTGGCCCGTCTTGCGATGATCTTCAGGATATAGTCCATCTCTGCGCATCTTCCACGGTCGATAAGCGCACGCGATATGCAATTATCACATTTCTTGTCGGCATTGCGTTTTATTGTTGTTGTTTCTGCATCTTCACATGGACAGTCCACAATCCGCACAGCTCATATCCTCCACGATCCTTCCTTCTACTCGCGCGACGACACGCTCAAACACAACTCCAAGGCGGAGATTGCCTTTACAACCAATCAGGGTCTGGTACAACTGGAATTACAGCCCAACCTAGACTTACTGCACCACCATGATCAGGCGAGTTTCCTGCTAGAGGACGATTTCGGAGATGCTTATGAGAATGAAATCATTGATCCGACCATGTACAATGTATACAAAGGTCATGCATTTCGCAGCAATGGCTTTGAAACCATCAAAGTGGGTTTCGCCAGGATACTCGTTCACAGTACGAAACCCTTACTCTTTGAAGGCTCCTTCACGATTGAAGAAGAGATGTACAATATACAGCTCGGGCAAGTCTGGCGCGCAATGAAGGGCCCTGAAGACCATCCTACAATTGTCGCGGACGACAGTATGGTCATATGGTCAGAGTCTCAAGCGGCACACAAAATGTCCAAACGCGGCACTGAGATGCTGTGGTATGGCTCATTCGACGATGATTTTTGTGCAACAATAGACCACTCGTTATTAGACAAGCGTCAATTGGCTGGTGATACAGGTAGCTCGTATCAGACACAAGCTCAATTAGTAGCGACGATCGGCCAGACTGCCGGGTGCCCTGCCCAACGAGAAGTGGCCATTCTCGGCGCTGCTGCGGATTGTAACTTTGTAGGCCTCTTCAATAGCACGCCCTCGGCGCGTTCATCCATCATAGCAGCATTCAACTCTGCATCTGCAGTCTATGAGAATTCTTTCAACATATCCTTGGGGCTTGGGCAGATTGTCCTTTCGGAAGCCTCTTGTCCGACGATTGCTGCTCCAGCGTCTCCATGGAATACTGCCTGTGATGCGTCCACCACGATCGGGGATCGTCTGAGTCAATTCTCCACCTGGCGAGGTAGTCAGTCAGACTCTTTCGCGGCGTGGTCTTTGCTCACAACATGCTCTACCGGTAGTGAGATTGGCGTGGCCTGGCTAGGGACAATATGCAATGCCAATACGACTAATCAAACAAATTCTGCCGTGTCTGGCACCAATGTCGTAGCGGCGAGTACTAGCGGAGGCAGCTACTGGCGAACTCTGGCTCATGAAGTTGGGCACAATTTTGGTGCCGTGCACGATTGCACCAGCTCAACTTGTGGGACAAGCACAGTTTGCTGTCCCTTGAGCGCTACCACCTGCTCTGCAAACGGAAATTATCTAATGAATCCCTCCGCTTCAATCTCATCTTCGAACTTCTCTCCATGTACTATTGGCCAGGTATGCTCAAACATGTTGGAGAAAAGAATAACTACTTCCTGCCTGAGTTCAAATCAGAACGTTCGATTAGCGGACGGTGCCAACAGCTGCGGCAATGGTATAGTTGAAGAAGGGGAGGAATGTGACTGTGGTGGAACGGCTGGTTGTGGAAGCAATGCTTGTTGCAATCCAACAACATGCAAATTCAACGCTGGTGCCGTGTGTGATTCTCAAATATCTCCGTGTTGCACATCTCAATGTCAGTTTTCTCCAGCCAACACCACGTGTCGCGCGTCAGTCGGGGAATGCGATCCGGCGGAAACATGCAATGGAGTATCAGGGTTATGTCCCGCGGATGAGTTTGCTCAGAATGGTCAGAGCTGTGGCAGTACTGGACTTCAATGTGCTTCTGGACAATGCACGTCTCGAGCACTGCAATGTCAGCAGCAAATGAATGGCAGTCGAGCACCGTGTGACGACGATACCTGTGCGCTCACATGCTATATAGGAAGTCAGTGTTTCGTGGCGAATCAGTACTTCATCACGGGAACGCCATGTGGTATAGGTGGGTTTTGTCAGACGGGCAGTTGTGATCAAGGGTCTTTCGGTCATCAGGTTGAGACTTGGTTTGACAGGAATCGACATTGGCTGATTCCAGTCATTGCCGTGGTGGGAGGACTCATTGTGCTCGTTGTCTTGTACTGCCTGATTAGTGGCTGCATTCAGAAGCGCCGGCGAGGGAAGCCGGTGCCCGAGATGATTTATTCGTATCAAGCTTACCAACCGCCGCAATATCACAACAACACTCCACAGTATCCTCCCCGAACATATCGGCATTATTAGTAGTACAAACAAATGTAGATACACAACAGTCAAGAGCATCATGCAAGCATAATAGATACTTTTTTTTGTGTGTGTGTGTGTGTGAAATTTCCCTTAATTGTGCACTACCTCTTTGACGTTTTGGCTTTGCATCATCTAATGAGATTTCTTGGATGGCGTCAATCGCAACTAGACATGACATTAGCTCTCTCATCCAAGGAATTTTTCGGGTGTGAATTGAGTAGTGACGTACGGTTGGATCCGACAGTAATGCTCGGCCCATGGAGAAGACGCCTGCACCGACACCTAGTGCAAGAACAGCAGCTAATGGGAGCAATTCTGGAGGCACTAAAACAAAAACAGTCAATACATGCCATTTCTCTCTCTCTTTCTCTCTTTCTCTCAATGGTAAGACTTGCCATTTCTCAAACGAGCGAATCGTTTTCCTGCCGTTTGTGCATGATGTTTTCGACTCGCTGGTTCAGGGTCCGCACGAAGAATTCGTGCCGTATGCATTTGTCGCACCTGATGCTGCATCTGTCTCTTAAATTTTGTGTGTTTTGTGTGAGTGTGTGTGTGTGCAAAAGAACTCTGCGCGCAGCAAGAGTGTAAAGAAGGTCTTGTTGGCCGGCTCGGGGAATTAGCCGAAGGAGAATGCAAGTGTCGGGACGCTCTCAAAAAAAGTAATTTTCGCGGCGCACGACGAGGAGAAGGACGAGGACGAGGAATGGCACACGCTAGTCAAACGAAATTGGTGGTTGATAATCTCCATTCTTCCATCACTGAACCTGTCCTGCGCTCGTTTTTCGCGCCGTTTGGAGAAATCGTCGCGTTGGAATTCACCACGACGACATCTACCTCTGCTGGCAAGGGCAATGGCAGTAGCGCAGCCGCGATCGAGTATGAAGAGAGTGGCGATGCACAGGCGGCCATGGATAATATGAATGATGCAGACTTGTATGGACAATACATTTCCGTCTCGCGAGCAGATATGCGCATGACGTTTGAGGGATTAGGCAGTACCGTGCCGCTCTGGGAACAGGAAGGCTTCATTCAGCGATACTTGGTCAACAACGACAACGCAGATGCTACTTCAGTGGGCGGAGGAGATGTCATGCAAGGATTAGAGCAGACGGCGCGGCTGCCAGTCTCAGTTGGGCCCATGCCAGTCAGCAACAAGTGAAATGAAGAGCAAACGAAATCAAGGGGAGCGCCATGGAATACTTATGGATACGTTATACCGACCACTACTACTCGTCTTCTTCCGACGACACGTCAGAGTCACCGTCAGAGGAATCATCATTGGGGATATCACCAAATCGAGAGACGTGACCGTACCCGTCATCGCCATCAAACTTGTGAAGCTGCGCCTCGAGTTGCTCAATCTGGCGCTGCTGTTCAGTTTCAGACAGAATATTCCTATTCTTCTTCGTCTTGGCCGCCTTTTTACGCATAAAAGAGGGCTGCACGTCATCCATGATCCAGTTCCACAAGAGGCGAATGGTTTTCGGGTGAACTTTGTCCACGTCAAGCTCGACTTCCTCGTCTTCCGGATCAAAGTTGGGATCGGTGCGTTTCAAAATTTGAATCACTACCGGCATTTGGTGCTCTGTCATGTAGCCCATCTTTGTCGAGAGCGCCGTCTTTTGTTCGAATGAGGGAAACATGGGCGACTCATCCGCTTCGTCATTGGCGTTTCCTCCTTTACGACCTTTCTTGCCTGGTCCGGCCTTGTAGTCACGGTCACTCGGACCCATACCACCATCGTCATCATCATCGTCATCGAAGCGCTGCGTTTTGGGCTTCTTCTTTTTCTTCTTTTGAGAATTCATGCTAGCTATTTGATTTTGCATAGCCTCTAATTGTTTCGTCAACATTTGTACAGTTTGTTTGCTCTGGTCATCCTCATCGCTCTCCTCATCAGAATCAGAATAGCCGCCAGGTTTCTGTATAGGCTTCTCGGCCCATTTTTCATTAAAGACAGCTTCAAGTCGTTTTCCCATGGTATGCACCGGCGTGCCGGGTCCATTGTATTTGTAGCAATTGCGAAACATGAGGCGCATATCATATTCGAAATCGTCCGCGGACTCGTATTCTGAAGCTGATAATTTTTGCTGCATGGTCGCTAAATCCATAGGGCGCTTGATGACTGTGTGGTAATCGTGCAGACCGAGTGCCTTGGCGTCCACGGGTTGGTAAAATGGAAAGGCAAATTGTTCGTGTTTTTTGTGTGTAAGTTCCTTGAGCACTTGTCCACAAAACTTCAACTGTGCAGCATTTTTGCCTCTCTTGGGAGGAATCGTTTGGTAGGGAAGGGATTTGGGCGGAGGAGCGTGAATCTCACGTTTCGGCCGGCCATCAACGCCCATCGATTCGCGACGGATGGACGGAATGCCACCTGACATTGCGGCGGGACTCGAGGTCTTGCGCGGACGAGCACCGGTCGGTGTACCATTCGCTTTGCCAGTCTTTTTGCCTTTATTCGATCCTTTCGCTGACCCATTCTTGAGCTCTACGTGTTCCGCGGGTGGCATGGACCGTTGAGCTCTACGTGTTCCGCGGGTGGCATGGACCGAATTTGACGCTCAAATTGTTCCTTCAAGCGCAGAGCCATCAAATTAATTGGAGATTCCGCGCCGTTGTATCGTTGACAATTGGACCAGACAAGTTCGACAGAGTCGACGAATTCATCGATCGTGTTGAAATCAAGCTTTTTCAGTTTCGCTTCGATCGTGCCAAGGTCCTGTGGGTCCGTGACGATTTTGAAGTAGTCTGGAATTTTGAGCTTGACGGGATCGACAGGCTGCAGAAAAGGTGCCGCATCTTTGCTACGTTTCAATTGACGCAGCACGACAAGACTGTACTTTTGCCTATTTGGCGTCATGCGCTTCTCGGGATCTAGCTCTGCAAACCTTACGGCTGCGCCGTCGTCCACGCGAGCACGTTTCAGGGGTGGCTCAGTCGTTTCTTCCGATAATGAATGTTTTGCAGTACTAGACATTTCTTCGACGCTCTCTGCAAGAGCCTGGCCGCCTAGCCGTGGAGACGCATTCGCAGATTGGGGAGGAGTTGGACCGCTAGCAATCAACGGTTTCTCTGTCTGCGCAGGAGGCGTGTTCTGACGTTCCTGCGGCGGAGAGATGGGTGACTGGGGGACGTCGAGCGACTTGGCAGCCTTCGTCGCATGAGGCTCGTCGCGCACGCCAGAAGTGGAGGGCTCTGGTGGCAGGGAATCTGTGTGAGCACGCGAGGGGGATTCGAGTGCGGCCATGGGAAAGAGGAGTTTTGGAGGAGGAGGAGGAGGCGGCGGGCGGGTAAGAAAAAGGGAAAACAAAAGACAAAAACTGGAATTTTTCTGGGAATTCGCGCGAGTTTTATACTTTCCAGGGCTTTC
>DF820173.1:0-23947 GCA_000836195.1 Taphrina populina JCM 22190
AGGAATCTTGAAAGTTGAGGGACACTGTGGATCGCAACAGGCTGTCTCAATTTCTGTCCACAATGCAGAAACGGACGCGAACGTCGAGGTCGGTAGAGCCCTGACGAATTACAGCTCTTTAGAAATAGATAGAATCAAAGGTCATCAGAGTCACGAGTTGGAAACGCTTTTGGGCTACTCGGACACAGAATACGTTGCACACCGATACAACCTTGCGTTCTTCAAAATAATCTGAGGAAACAATTCAAGTGCGGTCGATGATGTCAAGGACGAAGACTCGCCACACCAGAGATGAGTTTACGTCAAGCGGTTGTATGCTTGATGCACTCAAGAAGGTGTTATGGAGACGATACCTAGGGAATTGCTACCTGCCGACCATTTTTCAGTCTGATTCTGTAAAACCGACCCCACCAGATCACTTGACACTTCCAAAGACACGTGTCCGAGGACATAGGAAGGATTTCTGAACATATGAAAATTACCAAATCCAATTCTGCTTCTTTCTCTGAGTCATTATTGGTACGCATGTTCATGCAAATTTTGTCCAGAAATCACTGTGATGGTTGACGCCAAGTAACGCGGCATGTTTTGCACAAGGCCTGGCGCTGTATTGCGCCTCTACGTGGGTTTACGGGCGCTAGGCTCTAGCTGGCGACCTTGTATGGTTGCTGTCACGAATGTACAGGAAAGATCTCTAAGCGTAGCGTCTGCTGGCGGTATCTTCCATAGTCATGAGACCATACATCTCTGTTCGAGCTAGTCTAGTACGACAGAGAATTCCTAGATTGCTGGTTGTAAATTATTTGAAGACAACTACATCTTACCATGTTGTTTGTCTTTTGTCCTTTGACCTTTTGCTCGGCCACTTACGCTAGTATAATCGCTGATCACAAGCGTATAGATCTGCAACATGGCACTAGTGCGGATGGACGGTCCAGCCAAACCACTGTCAAGGACGTAGTAAGCATCCAGCTGAACAGAGCCAAGCGTCATGAGTCAAAGCGGTGACTAAGGTCCGGTTTTGAGCAGAATTTTCTGAAATGGACAGGGTACACTAGATCAGAAAAGACCATTTATCGGGTCAGATCAGATCAACGGCGAAGAGCAAGACGAGACGAAACGAGACGAAACGAGTTCAGCGACTCAATCGAGGAAAATTGTTCCACGTCTGATGAGGCTTGAGAGATCCCAGCCACTAGCCAATTAACTGCTGCCAGAATTGTATAATAAGTGTGTGTGCTTCAATTCAGCGCAAACGCGATCCAACTTTTGTGCAGAAGTAAGTAGCCTGAGTTCGAACCTAATGCGCGGCATCAGAGCCGGAATGCAATTATATTGCCTCAGCATCGACAATGCAATATTGAGGCTAGTCTGTTGTAACGACTGTCCCCTGTTCTTGCCTTTTACTATCATCTTCCAATTGGACTTGATTCGTCATTTTAATCTTTTTCTCTTTCGGACCTTTTATCGGCAAGTGAGGCTGTTTCCTGTCTCTCAATGCCATGATTTCCACAAACTCCGTTTCATCCTGGACCAGCAGCTCTGTAAGTGGCCATTTCGGACGAGGCACAATGGGCAAGGGCGTTGAGTGTTTATTTTGATGCATCTCGAATGCGGTCCAGGCTATCATGGTGGCATTATCTGAGCAGAGATCCAAAGGTGGGCATATCAGCTCGAGTCCGCTGAACCCAGCTTTGTCGAGTCCAGCACGCATAATTTGCCGCAAATACGCATTACGAGCAACACCACCGCTGATCACCAGTGCATTGGGTCTGGGATTAGCTAATTTGAGTCCAGCAATTGTCTTTTCCGTGACGTGATCGAATGCACATTTCATGGCCTCGCCACCGAGGCCTCGTCGTTCTTCATCCGTTAGGTCCATGGTCTTGAGGATCTGATTGGTTCTACTGCCGATACCGCTAAATGAAAACTCCATACGATCGAACCTCACTCCTCCGATATTGACTTTCGCATGTAAGGGAACACTGATCTTGAACTTCTTCCTTAGCTCCGGCGTGATTTGCACTGGTACATATTCCTCAGCGGTAGACAGCTGTTCGTTCTTGCACCACTTCTCGAGTGCTGCTCCAGGCATCAATCCGTGCCACGGTACGTGCAAATCTTTGGCGACTTTATCAATCACATCGCCAATGGCTATATCCAGCGTCGAGGCGATAATTTCATGGTGTGTTAAACTCTGAGACTTCAGTAGTAGTGTATGCCCACCACTAACCAGCAGACTCATGTAGGGGAAATTAGGCTTGGAGCCATCCTTCAGGAGGCGAGGTGTCAGTGCGTGGGCTTGCATATGATGTACGCCGATTAAGGGCAAATCCAGTTTCTTTGCAAGTTGTTCTGCGGCGGAGATACCGACCTGCAAGGACGCTCGCATTCCTGGACCTTTTGTGACTGATACGAGATCAAGTTCTACACCTTGCTCTGCCAAGTCCTTCATAGTGTCATCAACCAAGTTCTGCATATGTTTCTCATGACACTGAACTGCGACCAAGGGGTGAATCCCTCCATACTGCTCGTTCTCGTCGAGTGATCTAGCTATAGCGGAGTGTATGACTTTCGGCTTATTTGTTGAAGCTGGATCACACTGGAGCACAGCGATACAGGTATCATCGCAGCTCGTCTCGATGCCCAGTACAGAGAAGAGACGTTTCTGTGGAATCATGGAGAGAGCAAGGCGAGTCTGGATGGCTGTATGAGCTGCTCTCTTCAGCATGCACGAAGAGCAAAAGGTTGTTTGACAGGAATTTCTTGTCTTTCATGAGTCACTTGGCGCAAAGTCTCCGTTGGTGGCGGCGATGTGGATCTTTCCAGCTTTCTCCGCTTAAGCACGAGCACATCGTCATCATAGCATGTCTAGCAGCTGAGCATTGACACAATTCATGGGATACAATGGGTACAGCTCAGAACACGGCGACGATTCACAGGGCGAGGAGGAGATTCGGGCTTTTGCACAAGCCTTGGACGCAGATCACGTTGATGAGCCTGTGGAATTCATCAAAGCACTGAACGATTGGAGGCCAATACACGAGGTCAAGAAAAAGCGGAGACGTAAACGAAAGACCGGTTTCGATGAGCATGGAAGCTCGTTTCTCTATAGCGTATTTCGCTGGCCACTCTTAGCCATCATCTTCTCATGGATAGTGTTTCTGGGATTTCTCTACTTTAGTCTCAGAATCTATGTTGCACTCTATGAACATTTCGTACTGTGGAATGGTCAACAGGGTCGCTTGCGGGAGAAGCTGCGGCAGGTCCAGTCTTATGACGAGTTTCAGCAAGCTGCGGCCGCTCTAGATACCTTTCAAGGTCATGACGAATGGAAAACCGAATCGGAATTTGACTATTACGATTTCAAGGTCATTCGTAAAGTTGCTCGGCGATTGAAAGAAGCACGAGAGAGGAACAATTTGACTGAGATACGTCATATACTGGAGACATGCGTTAAAAGCAACTTTGGTGGAATTGAAAGCCCGAGATTGTACTCAATGACATATTATGGCACGAAGCATTTAGTTGATGTATATCTGGAAGAGGTAAGCAATTGTCTCAAACTTTTGCTCGAAACGGACATTATTTCTTCGAATGAAAAATCAAGCCTGATCAAAAACATGTCGCGTAATTATGGAAGGACGGCGTTGTGTCTGAGTGGAGGAGCAACGTTCGCATACTACCACTTTGGTGTAGTCAAAGCTCTTTTAGAAGCAACACTCTTGCCGAACGTGATTACTGGGACTTCTGGCGGTGGTATTGTAGCTTCATTGTGCTGCACATATACGGACGAAGAGTTGCAGGAGATCCTTACACCGGAATTGGCTGATCGTATCACGGCATGCCACGAAGATATGGCTACGACGCTCAAGCGATGGTACAAAACTGGTGCACAGTTTGATGCAGTAGATTGGGCCAGACGATCAAAATTCTTCACTCGTGGCTCAACAACTTTCAGAGAAGCATACGAAAGAACGGGTCGTATTCTGAGCATCAGTGTCATTCCGAGTGATGTGCATTCGCCTCCAAAACTCATCAATTATCTGACGGCACCGGATACTGTCATATGGTCTGCTTTGCTCGCCTCCGCAGCGGTACCAGGAATACTGAAACCCGTCCCCTTGATGCAAAAAGGTCGAGACGGAAAGCTTTCACCATACAACTTTGGAAACAAGTGGAAAGATGGTTCGTTGAGGACAGATATTCCCGTGAAAGCGCTCAATTTATACTTTAATGTCACGTACACAATCGTATCGCAAGCTAACCCCCATGTCAAGTTATTCTTCTTTTCTCCACGCGGCACTGTTGGTCGTCCCACGGCACATAGGCAAGGGTACGGTTGGCGTGGTGGCTTTCTATCTTCTGCTCTAGAGCAGTATTTAAAACACGATTTATTAAAATGGCTTCGTGTGCTGAGAGATCTGGAGCTCTTGCCACGCCCTGCTGGACAAGACTGGTCGTCTCTCTTTTTACAGAAATTTGACGGCACAATAACAATCTGGCCAAAGACCAGATTTGTCGATTTTCCTCGAATCCTGTCTGATCCTGATGTCGAGACCATGCGGCACATGCTGACACAGGGTTCACGGGCCACCTATCCTCGTTTACTCTTCATCCATAATCGTCTCCAGATTGAACGGATCTTGGAAGAGGGCAGGGCACTATTTCGCCCAAATAGTGCACTACAACCCGGAAGTGGCAGCGGCACAGTTGTTAGCGACTCGGAAACCAGCATGTCCAAGAGCAACCGAGTGAAGCCTACAAATCGGCCACGAGCTTCAAGTAAATTGAGTATTCGTGTACGGGAAGACGATGCAAGTGCTGCCGATGCGACTAGTGAGAGCGATGCTTCAGCGACCGTTTAGACTTGTCTTTCAAGCTTTGTACATGGTTTCTTCTCCGGTAACCATTGGGCTAAATATATATATCACCAAGTGCCAAGAGTCGCTCTTGTCGCGGAAAAGTGTCTCGCACGGATACTCATCATTACTGCTCTACAGATCGAAGCATCTATTCTACACAATCGCCTCAGTCCTAGCTCAAACTGCACAGCAGAGGAACAAGTTGCTGGAGTGCATTAGTCGAAGGAGAGCTGTAGTACTACATTTCCGGAATTTCGCCATGTTAAACTCCTTCTATAGACTTGTGCGGCCCTGCGATCTTCTGGTAGATGAGTTCATTGACGTCTCTCATCCAGAAGTAGCAGATTGTGCCTAGTCACAACAACAATATAGCCAAAGAACGACCACATGAGGAAAAACTGGAGAGATGATGTTTTTTATGCAGACAAAAAAGTCACAAGTGTTGAGAAAACGCAAACAGCGGGAACCATGGCATTTGCTGAATGTATACAATACACACTAAATGCTGATTTGCACCAATTAATAAAGTCTCATCACTTCCTAGTCTTTCGTCCTCCAGCTTTTTGACTGGCGCCTTGTTTGGCACTTCCACCTTTACCCTTTTGAAACAGCTTTTTATGAGGGTGTTCCTGCTTCGGTCTCATTGGTCTATCAGTCCTTTGCTTCTTCTCATCCACGTCCTGCATCTCGACATCGCCATCTTCGTCCCTGTCGCGCTTGTTGGTGAATTTGATTTTTCCCTTGGCGTTCTTCTTCATTCCTGCCCGCGCTTCCATCATATCACCCATACCCGCTGATTCGCGCTCGTCGTTATTTGTGCGCTCTTTTGTGGTGCCTTCTTTACCAAACACCAATTTACCGTCCATGTCAGTCTTGTAATTGCCTCGAGCAGAAGGCATCGGTTTTTGCTTGCGCATGCGCGAAGGATCGGTCGAGGACACTTGCGCCATCGCTGATCTATCAAGCAAGTCCATTGGCTCATCAGTATTCTGAATAAATGTCTGATTGCGAGTTTTGTCGCCTTGACCATGCCCCTTTCTGTTCCTTGATGCTTCGGCCGCCTCGTCGTCTGATTCATCGGAAGAATCACTGTCTTGCATAGCGTCCATAAAGGCATCACCGCCTGACCGACGAACCGTGCCTTCAGTATCTTCAGTCTTTTTATTCCTCTTTCGACGTTCTTGCGTTTTGCGGATATTTGACAGGAGTTTTTTGTCTGCCTCTGGAATATGTTGCTCAATCTGATCAAAGCCAAATCGTCGAACCATTCGCTCTATGAGATGTTTCACTTTAGATTTGAAGTCTCTACTATGCTCATGACTCCAGCCCATGAGATGCACAACGAGGCTGGGCAAACGACGAGAAACCAACTCTATCGGCAGAGAAATGACGACCACTTTGTAGAATCCCAAGCAAGACCGCGCAATTTCGCGATTCTTGCTATCTAATACAGGCTCCATCAATTCAAGCATTTCTTCGATAAAGGCCGGAGATAAATCCTCTTTGAATTCAAAGAGTAATCGAGCCAAAGCCGTCACAGAAGCGGAAACCATATGCGGTGTCGGCGCACCGAGTCCTGCTTGCACCATAACAAAGAACTCTTGAATATTTGCTTCTGCGTCTTGAACATCTTTCATGTCTTCCAGTAAGCTGTTCCGAACCTGTCCTCCTGCACTCATTCGTTGGCCCATCAGAACAAGTAAATCGAAAGCCATTGTTCGAGCTTTCTCGTTCTGCTCTTTAGTGCATAAGACGGCCTCGGAGAGGATTGCAGGTATAATTTGTAAATCTGTATTTTGCACGAGCTTCATCATGTGATGTAAAGCCGCTAATCGATCTTTGCGTACCGCTTGACCAACCTCTGCAGTCTGCAGTAAACCTCGTTGCACTTCGGGTATACGCTTCTGTAGAAACTCAAGGCCATAGTCAGTCGAGGCCATAGCATTAAAGATCTTGTAAGCCTTCTTTTGCATTGCTGTATCGTCAGTAGTTGACTGAGACAGAAAAATCTCCCACACCATCTCTATTCCCACTTTCGAGAGATGTGGAATAAAGGCAACGATCAAATCCATCGCGGTCTGCTTTGGGGGCGGCATGCCCTCGCTGATGCTCGAATTTGCACCAGAAGCTGGCGCGTCGAGACTTTCAGACAAACTCGTAAGCACTTTAGTGAAAGCATCCTGAACTTCCTTGGCTGAAGCAATACTCAAAAATCCCTTGATGGTGTCCAGAATGTGATTTCTATATTGAGGCAATGTTTGTGCATACACATTAAAAAGTACTGCAATGAAGTTGCCAGCAAACTGAGTTATATGCTTTAGACACGATTTGGCAAGGTCTCGATTGTATTGATACTTGGTTGTCAGAGCTTCATCAGAGAGTTCGCACTCTATTAATTGTTGAGGTTTCACGCATAGATTTTGTAGTGCGTTGCAGACTGTGCTTCGTAGATCGGGTTGTCGATAAAGGACATTAGCGAGCAATTCAGCGAGCTCCGTGGTGAATGAGGTCGTGAGGTCAAGGGGCAGATCGCAAAAACCCGGCAACGAAGCCCAGATTTGATCTATAACCGTCTTGAATATCTTGTTATCAACCTCTGCGCCTGTGGATTTGGGATAAAACGTTTCTGATAGAGGCACAAGGTGTTTTACGAAAAATGACAAATTTGTGTTCTGAACGTAGTCGCGAAGAACCGGTAGCAGCCAGGCACGCCCAGAGTCAGAAGTGAGATTGAGTGGAAGAACCTTGAAGACAGGCTCTGGCCCGACAGCCTGAATCGCCGAACCAATGACAGAATCTATTTTTGACTTGTCTTGTACATATGCTCGAGTTTCTGCCATTACATTGAGTGCATCCATCAAAATGGGATTGGCTTTGGACTTCAACTTGTTGAATAAGCATCTTACGATGTCAAATATTTCGGTACGAGCTGCACGATAGCGTGCTCCACTGTTCAAACCACGCAAAGTTGTTGTGACAATGGTTTGTACTGCGGGACTAGACTTTCTCTCTGGCAAGCAAGCGGATATGAGGGACTGCAGGCTGTCTGAGCAGGTCTTGCGGATTGGTTGCATGTCAGCCTGTAGGAAGGGGAAAATAGTTTTGTAGATTGCACCAACTTCCTGTGCAGCGTCTGCAGGCGCGACCGTAGCATAGAGTTCGTAACCCCTGGCTATGACAGTCAACCACGAAGGCAGTACGTTCGCGTCCTTGTCGTTAGGCTTGAGATCAATGATCGTCTTCAGCAAACGTTGCAAGCGCGCAAGATCAACGTCATTTGTGCCTTGTTCGAAGACTCGCTCAAAGACCTCGAAGGCGACTACCGTCACAAACCCTTCTCCAAGATCTGCAACCCCTCTGAGTAGCAAGTCACACAGCTTGTCCACATGAGCCACGGGCCATGAGACTGTGCCTGCTACAGATTTGATAAGCTGCAAGGTGTGCAACAGTTCATTTCTTTGGCTTTGATCAATCTGACTCGTCGCGGACTTTAATAGTTCTTCAGCGACCACAATAGATGGGATGGAGTCTTTCGTGAGGGCTAGTGGGGCGACTTGCAGTACTGCGCACACAGCTTCAATAGCGCGCCTTCTTACCTTAGGCCGATCATCCAGGCCCAGGAGGAGTAACGATTTGAGTGCTTGTACAGTTGGCGTCGTCCTCCAAGAATCGATGGTTTGAGCTTTCAAAAGGGATTCCAGTACCCCAAGCGCCGACTTGACTGTAGCTGCCTCTTCTGAGTTGAGTAAAGGAACGAGCAAGTTTAGCACCTGATGAAATTTTGTTAGAAGCAGCTGTGTCGGAGTCTCTGTGGTGATCGCATCGAGCAGATACACCGCGGAGTAAGCAACTTCGGCATTTGTGACATCGTTGCCTGATACACAGGTCTGTAGAAGAGCGAGCAGAGATGCAAAGTAGGATGTTGGGGTTAAAGGAGATTCGTTCGCTGTTATCGTATCCTCGATCGCTTTCAGCACCACACCGAGCTGCCCTTGGTTATGCGTCTTTGACGCGCTCTGTAGTCTGATGTGTGCCAGACGATCCATCTGTCCAGGTGTGTCGAGCAAGTACCAAGAGTCCTCTTTACTTTTCGCAATGATTGTTTCAATGTCGTCGAAAGTTTAAATCGTTGCGGGTGTTCCTGCGCCATCCGAGTCAGCCACTTGCGCCTTTGGTGCAGAATGTGATGAAATAGAAGAAGTTGTCTTTACAGTGTATCACTGGCTTTTAGCACACGTCGACATTGCCACTGATCTGAGCGGTACATCTAGCTATGCAAGAGACGCAAATGATATGATGGTGCAATTTTCGTGCAACAATTTGGCCATCTGTTTGATTTGATCAAAATTGCTGTTCTCGACTGATCTGGGAACAGAGCGTGCTAAAAAGAGCCTTTGATATATGCACAATTGTGGGAAAAGCGGCACGGGATGGGGCATGTCCATTGAGTCTATATCAATATATCGTTTGTTTGATGGTGAGAAAGTCTGCATACTCATAGGCGACACCATTTTCCCAATCAATGAACCCGGTATGGGTATTGCGAGCTGCCTCAGATATCTATAAGTAGGACATTCTGCAGCTATACATCTATTGTAACCGTTCCACTCTGTTCGACACCACCGCATACCTTCCTACAGAGCAGATTGTGAAACATGCACTATCGGTGTAGAGTCAAGACGTACCGGTTCGATTCGAGTAGGCAGAGGTCTCATATGTCAAGCAGGGCTGTTCGTTTCTCGCACGGGCAAACATTTCATCAATCCACCTGAATGGTCTTCATCTGTTTGGCAGCAGGCGCATCGCCAGCATTGATTGATGACAAGACGCAATTCCAAGCAAGAGAAATGAGATTGACGACAAGCAATCGGCTGTTTATCGTTAGCCATGCATTGAACATTCTAGTGAGAGGGTTCGTACTGTTCTAACGGTACAAATTTGAAGTTGAGAAGTTGAACTGCGGGCCAGAGCTTCCAATTCGCAATCAATGTAGAGGACCAGCTGTTTTGTAGCTTCTCACCAACCTGACTGAAGGACTTGCCCTCGAGAAGGCCCTGACCTGTAAAGAAAAAAGCAATATTGATGGGCGCAAAAGCACCTTGATCTAGAGCGACTCGAGCCAGGAGCGTTTTGTTGGTGGTAGATAGATTTACGTACTTGTCGAGAATGCGATACCAGCCGACAAAAACAGGACCCGCCATTGCTGCACCAAAGAAAGCCATCCTGCCTGTGCGCATCAAATCGTGATTGAATCCCCGGCGTTCCACACCCTGCTGAGCGAGCACGTCACCCGTTCCAAAAAGAATGCCCGTCGTGATTAATTGCGTGGCTATGGGCGAACGAGCCAGATGTCCTTGATACCAATTCAGCAATTTCGACATTGTTTAAGCAAAAACCGAATATGACGGCTTGTGGGAGACAGGAACTGGGCAGGTTTATAGAATCATATGTATCATGGTATAGCTCGATGTAAACTGCTGCACTAGCTGTTGCGTCATGCACAACCGGTCAATCGTGTGTATCTCGTCAGAGCTCCAATTGACCCGCCTCAAACTCGGAATTCGTGTAGATCATCCCACGCTGAATTTAAACAGAGCGATAAATAACACGAGTGTGACACATAAGCCATGGCAGACTAGTGCCTGGTCAAAGTACACGACGAGACACGAATTGACACTTGAAACTGGTTGATGTGCGGATGTGTCTTCACAGAGGCATAACTTTGCCTCATCCAGATTATCGTTGCTTGTGGACCATTTGAGAACAACTTGTTATATAAAGCTGTCGGACGTGTGCCGACGACACAGCTATCTCAAGGAATCTCATAAATATTTAGTCCACTTTATTTGCAGACACATAGTTGACGGATAAGGCTAATCTTTCGCTTCGCAGTAATCATCTCAGACTTTATTTGTCATTCTAGTCGTGGTCGTTATTCGCGATACTACTCGTAGTGAGTATATTGAACATCATGAATGCCATCGCTACAAAAGCACCTTTTTTTTTATCGTTTAAAAAATGCTTATATCGTTACACACTCTCAGTCCGCTCTTCACGGCCCTTTGCCTCTTTCAAGGCTTCCTGTTCCTTCCATGCATTTGCTCTAGCCAATAAATTCAGTAAATTCTTGCTCTTGGCATCATCTTCCGCGGGGAACAAATAATCAAAGTATTCCTCAAATGTGCCATCTTCCAGCTCTCGTCTCTTTTTGACTTGCTTTGGCATGAGGTCCTGAACCTTCTTTTGTGTTTCCGTGGTGCCATGGTCAGATTCAAAAGCTTCCCAAGACTCTAATAGCAGAACTCGTTCTTCCTTCACGTCAGCCTTTCGCATCTCATTATGTGCGCGGACAAAGACGGCTCGGCACCTGTCTCGAGCGAACTGTAAGGACAGTGCTTCTTCCTCTTCAGGTTCTGGTACCGACAATTCAAATCGTGCAAAGGCGATCCATACTTTGACGTGAGATGTTCTCTCCAGCAAGCGTTCATAAAGCATTCGTGTCCGATCATACTCTTCTCCTTCAAATTCGTAGTCGATAAAAGATTTCCAAAGTAGCTCAGGCATGTCGAGTTCTGGCTGGCTTATGCCTAATTCATAAATAGCCCGTGCCCTGTCGTCGTCACCTAATTCGGTTTCCAACTTTGCATATTGCATCCATGCATAACAGCTGGCTATATCATATTCCAAGTATTTTTCATACAGTTTCCGACAGCGGCCAAATTCTTTGAGAGATAGTTCCATCTTTATGTACTCTTTGAATATTTTTGCCTTTGGACACCTACCAATAGCGTTGCCGAAAATCTTACGAGCTGCTGTCAAGTCACGCTGACGTAATTCGAATTTTGCAAAGAGAGCCCACAACTTTGCAAAGGTAAATATCTGATGAGGGACGATTCCAAGAGCTGCTTTGTAGACCGATCTAGCGCGCTCCATGTCATTTGTTTCGAGCTCTTCATATAGGGCATAGTAAAGCCAAATGTAGATGTATCGGCTCCATGCTTTCTTATCCTTCTGTGACGGAACTTGCGCTATGGCTCTTTCATATAAATCCCTGGCTCGATCGTTGTCTTGTGACTCCTCCTCCAGTTTCAGGTAGTCAAACCAGACATCGTAGTTAGAAGAATCGTCTTTCAACTGTGCCTCATAATTTACTCTTCGTCTGGCCATTACCACATCTTCTATACCGTCCTTGTTTCCGAATTGTTTTTCAAAGGTCGTGTATGCTTTATACAAATTCCCGCACTTAGACCTTGCCATGCGGTCTAAGGGAATTTTGTAGATAGCTCTCGCCCGTTCATATTCTTTCACAGACGTCTCGAAGCGTGCATAGGCTATGAATATTTTCTCGTCCATGAATTCTTCTCCAAGGGTGTCGATTGCTAGGTTATACACTTCCCGTACAGTGTCTGAATCTCCAAAGTCAGACTCGAATTTAGCCCATCTAAGCCAGGTACTCGATTCCGGGTGCACTATTGTGAATCGTTCAAACACGGCACGAGCATTTGCTGTTTCACTATAACGCTTCTCGAAATTGACATATTCAGTCCAGGCTTTCTCATCAGGTTCCCACTGCATCCATCGTTCAAATATTTGTCGGGTGCCGGTAATGTTTTTCAGTGTCTCTTCCATATACACATATTTGTACCAGAATTTATCCACGCGAGGCATAATAGTCACTGCTCTGTCGCACAAATTTCTTGCATGGTTGATGTTCCTGTTTCGCATTTCAGACTCGATATACTTTAGCCATATTGGAACATTCGTACTGTCGACGTCTAGTCCACGCTCAAAGACCGATCTGGCGCGAGCAAATTCCTTCTGCTCAAGCTCCCAAAGTGCATACCGGATCCAGTTGCCCATAGCCAATCTGTTGATACGACTACGATCTTCGAACTGCTTACGCATACGGCCTTGATACTCTTTGAGCTCTTCTGCATCACTGATCCTATGCTTCGGAGCCTGTAAGACAGGGTCTGCGCGCTCAAAGGATTCTCGCAATAGCTGTTCTGCAGTCACCTGTATAGGCGCTACACCCTTGTTTTTGACACGAGAGGTAGAGCTCGCCATCGCGTTGTTTGAGTACTACTTGTGTACCCTTTCGAATCGATCTCTACAGGCAGACGTAACGACGAAATGTCAACGAGTCTATGGTCTCTGAATCTGCAAGCGTGTGGTATTTCTTCGGCTACAATTCGGCAGCTTCAGAAAAGCCACATCTTCAAATTCTCATCTCCAAAAAATCAAGTTGGAGAATCTGTTGTACAATTGGGTATTATTGAGCTTGAGGGAACGAGTATTGATGGGTAGCCATCATAAGAGAAATGAGGGCCTCAAACCCGTAAGACGCACGGCTGCAAAACCGAAGCCAGAGAGCAAGCCTCGAGAGATTGTTCGGGATGCGCGAGCAATGGCTCTACTTGAACACCAACAAGCCTTGCTCGACACTCTTGTCGGGTGCTTCGCCTCGATATTGCAGGATCCTTCATTCGACGCAAAACTTCAAGCAATCAAGAGTCACTTTTTCAAAAGGGAATATTCAAAGGTCTTTGAAAATAAAGAATCGTGCAGGATATATTCGGCAAGATATTTACCAAGTCGATCATTAGCATACGCAGAGCTGTTCAATCGCAAGCCAATACTGGATCTGCTCTATCCCGAACCTCCGCGACGAAGGCCGAGTGAGCGGCACGAACCAGTAAAAGTCCTCGCTAAAAGGAAAATGGTCGCTATCGGGGCTGGAGTGGGCTCTGAGGTCTGTGCCATGCATCTCCTCAATTGCATCGAAAGATCTAGTCTTGAGGAGGATGAAGATTATCATTCAGTCCTTGCGCACACCATGGACATTGATATTGTCGATTCTGCAGATTATTCTGAATTCCTAAGTTCTCTGAATAATCACCTCGATCGCTCATTCTCTCAATGCGTCGCAGCGGGCGACGCAACTGTATCTCGATTCAAGCTCAATTATCATCGCCAAGACATCTTGCGCTGGTCAAACTCTGAAGAATTCGCGTCTCTTCTCTCCGATACGACATTACTGACCTTTATGTTTGTCTTCAATGAACTATTTGCTGCTTCAAAGCTCTTGGCGGTACAACTGATTTCCGTTATTGCAAAGCACTTGAGTATCGGCAGCCACGTACTACTGATTGAATCTGCCGGAGAATTGTCACAAGTCAAGTTACAAAGCTCGTCGTCAAACAATGTCAAGGCGACCATCGCGACTGAAGCCTCGGAAGGAGCTGATCAAAAAGGACTGATGGTTTACAAGTTCTGGGATCATTTACCAGGCTTTCAAATTGTGCTCAGTGAAGATAGAAAATGGTTTCGTCTAGATCCTGCCTTGACCTATCCCCTTGAGCTGGAGAACGTTGGCTATTTTGTGCGTTTGTATCGCAAGATAAGCTAGGATATATGATCAATCACGACTAAAAAGACATTCTAAGAATTTGTCATAGCTTTTGCTGCTTGGATGAATTTGATTGTCATATCTGAGGCACTAGAGCGGTCTTGAACGGAATGATTTGCGCCTTTGCCATGTCCCAAACACCAGATCTCACGTACACATCAGACTCGAGAATTGCCCGGCACGCTGCCACAGACGCTGCTCGGACCACGAGAACACTGCCCTTGAAAGAAGGAACTTGACCTTCTGCCACATGAGATTCTAGCATTGCTCCTGCATAGCGAATCACATCATCCTTGTTGCGGGATTTAGCATTTTCTAGATGCTCCGCTCTGACCTCGAGGCGTCTATCATTAGTCAGATGTGCGCAAAGTACGACAATGCAGAGTGACTGACTTTGCCTGGACGCCCGGTACGTCGGGCAGAATGCATATAAATTCATTCAGTTGTGATGACATTGCGCAAAGACACAAATGTGAAGGTAGTCTGTCGCTATATCTGCCTTGAAGGAGTGCTGTTTCTTGTAGCATCAACCTTGAAGCTTGGAAAATTGAGGTTTTGTGGGGAAACGCGGGTTCAGAAAAACATTCAGTGGAGCACATGCGGGTCACGGCCAAGTAGATTAGCTGCAATTTAGGGGAGAAGTACGGTCGCTCGACCTGGATACATGTACATATAGAAACGGTAAAAATTTACAATGTCCGTTTCTATTCGTCGTAATTATTCATCAATAGCCCAATCCACCAAGATATCGCATCGTGGTATCGAAAACAAACACGGCTGAAGCATTTGTAGGAAAAGCTCGCAAGATGCAAGGTGTGAAACCACGATAGTAGCCTTTCCAACCCTGTTTCGCCCAGATCCCAGTGAAACAGTCTCGCCAATTCCTGAACTTTGGTCGATCGATCGAGTCCGTCATAATTTTCTGCTTTGCCACGTCAAAGGGAAACGCAAACACCCAGTAGACACTGCTCGCGACACCTCCAGCCAGGAATGAGACGGTGCCCGGTGACAGAGTGCTTTTCTTCAGTGATTCAGTGGTCATGGCATAACTCGCCCAGAAGACTGAAAACCATGATCGTTGAATCAATGTGGCTGTCAGTCCGTTGAAGAGACTTTTAGTCTTGACCAGTTTGACTATGGCTTCCACAGGGCCGCGATAGACACGAGTCGAAGAATCATACTGGACCTGCAATCTCGCCTTGACGTGCTCGATCGGCGTGGCAACCAAGGAGACAGTCATGCCCGCGCCGAGCCCAGCGAGTGTATGTTGCCACAAGGAGAGTCTGCCATCCGGTGCAAGAAACTTTCGATAGTGGCTTAGACTACCCAACATGACAGAGTCCATCAACGCCCAGCCAAACAAGGGCGGCGTGCCTCCTTTATACAATCCTTTGAATCCTTCCTTGCGCAAAGTGGATTTCAAACACGTCACGACGGAATGATTGAACCGTTCGCCAGAGACTTGTAAACGCACCTTTAAAGTGTCAAAGGGATGGCCAATCACCAATTTAGTCACGCCAGACAGAGTTCCTGCCATGAAACCAGTCATGGCAGCATTTCCTATAGGAGTCTTGGCAGCCTTTGTGGGAATTGCAGTGGGCGTGGCAAGCCTGTTGCCAAGCTGCCTCGCTCGGAGGTGCGTATCTGCATCAGCCTCATCCTCACTCTTCATTGCATCGGAGATTCATGGATGATTGCAACAAGACATGTTCTTATGGAGCTGACGACACGAAACAATGTGGTGCAGATGAAAGGAGATTCCGTACTAAGGAAGCTCCGTGTGCCACATTCGAGTCGATGCACGTGTACAGCACAGCTTCCTTGAAATTGCAGATGGTCTTGTTTACATTTGTAACATCAGGTCTTTACAGATTGCCCTATATACACAAAGAAGTTTTTGGAGCGCGATATATAGATGCATGTCATGATTTTAGCTCAATGTCGATCAACACATCAGAGCTAGGAGACCAAGAGGAGGCGCTAGTCACAAGTCAGTAAACGTTATCATGAACATCGTTGAAGCAATGCTTACGATTATAATCCTCAAACCATGATAGAGTGTTGGTGTCTGCAGCGACGAGTTCGTAAGAGACGGACGTACCAACGGGACACGGGAAGGAGGTGATGGTTGAGTTCGTGCCTGGTGTGAGCACAGTGTTGTAAACAGTTCCACGGACAGGTTTGTTTGCGTAATTTGCATCGGGTGAAGCGACCGAGGCCAATTGGTAAAGACTCACAGCGATGGCATCACTCGAGAGGGTATATGCTGTAGTTCCCTGGAGTGCCTTAATTTGTGCTGTGGTTGGGAACTTGAACTCAAGAGTGCAAGTGCCAGCGGTCTGATAATCGAACGTGAAGATCGTGCTGTTACCATTCCCGATGCTAGCAAAGTATTGAGGGCCATAGACTGTGCTGGGATTGTTGGATGAAACAGGAGTGATGACTCTAGGGTAGTTTTTCGAGCCCAAGGCATCAACGTGTGCCGTAGCAGGGCATGCGGTCAAAGTAGAAGCTGCGGCTTGGACAACAGCAACAGCAGGACTGGCCACGCTCGGTGTTGCGAGAATCTTGCTAGAAACGCTTGTAGACGAGGTCGAAGTTGTGGTAGATAATATCTTGCTAGATATGCTTGTAGACGTGGACGAAATCGTTGTAGAGACTATGGGTTCGGGCTGAACGAGACCCGTTGCGACCACCAGGCTCTGAGTGAAAGTGGATGGGGCAGTATTTACCACTTGTACCACCGGTGACGGACCAGCAATGACTGCCGTTGTGCTGGGAGCAATGCACACATTGCAATTGGTCTCATAGGAAGTGATGAAGACTACAGATGTGACAGTAGCCCTGGCTAGGCCAGCTAGCGCGAGTGTCTGAAGGATGCAGTTGGAGTAGAACATAACGAATGTCGAACAAGGCAAGCCTGGTACTTGGTTGGTAGCATGGTTGGAAGCAAAATTCAGGCTCTTATACCCTGCGAAACCCTGCTCCTACTCTCCATGAGTGCAGGCAGGAGACGAGGGGAGGTCGTGCAGTTGCACTCGCGCATGCATTGAAGTGTTTCTTCTCAGTGGTGGCAGGAACGCGAGGAGAACTTGAGAAGAGTTTCAACCAGCAATTCAAAGTCGGCTAACCCCTTGCAGTCTATATCTTGATCTGCAGGTATATGTCCAGATGTTTCAATAAGATGACTCTTTTCGAAGACGCATAGATGCCAAGACAGATGAAAGCTGTGTGACACAAGAAGGAACAAAGACAATGAGTCTGACTTTCTTGTCGAATGCGCGAAACCACTACAGTTGCAATACAGGGGTTATCTTATTCCTATCTTTTGGCTCCTGCTATAGACTCGATGATGCGTGTAAGCGCTTATATCGCTTGCAATCTCAAAGCGTTTCCTGGTCTATAAGACATATGAATGTGCTATAAACCACAACTCCCACTAATCATTCCCTCCCAATTGCTAGTGTGGTCCATAGACATAATTCTGCGATGACAGCATCAATGTACAGTCTTTTGTCGGTGCTACACGTTGGACTGATAGTACAGACTTATGCAAGCGTAGGGTAATAATCCCAATATTCATTCTATTCACTGTTGACTCTTCTCTACATGCGTCAATCAAAGAAGACTTCGGCTCCGTAAACTGATCTTCGCTTCTGGTTTCCTTTCATTGTCTGTTACTCAAAAAGCGCCAGCTGGTACAACTCTAGTCGGTATGCTACACGGCCATCATGAGGACATCAAAAATGATATTGCTCGTCTTTATACATGGATTTAAAGGCGGTTCAGACACGTTTGCTACATTCCCAGCCGATGTAGAACAAGCGCTATGTGAATCAAAGGAAGACGACGTAGAGTACAAGTCAATAATCTATCCTGCATACGACACGAAGGGCGACTTCAAGCTTGCAGTCAATCAATTGCGTGACTGGCTGCAGGAAACAGTGATTGATCTAGAGACAGTGCGCAAGACCGCGTCTCCTACAATTAATGGTTCAGTCAAGGTAATCTTGCTCGGTCATTCTATGGGTGGGTTAGTGGCCTCGGATGTGGTAATTGAAGTATATGATGCATACAAACCGGCCACGATGTTTCCGAACATAGTTGGGCTTTTCGCCCTGGATTCGCCCATGTTGGGCTTGGCGCCGTCACTGTGGACGAATGGGGCTAATGGCGTGTTTGAAAAGGGTAAAAGTTTGTATGAGAGCGCAGCAGGATTGTCTACTTTGACTTCTGGATTGTTCGCAGGTAGCGTCATTTCAAGTGAAACGCAACAAAAGACCATTGAAGGCGTCAGCAACAATAAGAAATCAGCATCTACTAGCACTCGCGGGTTTGGTTGGAAAAGCATCGCGGCGATTTCTGCTGCAGGTGCTCTCGCTGCAGGAGGGGCATTGTATGCTCAAAAGGACACGCTTGGTCGAGGATTCACCTGGATAACTGATCATCTCGAATTTATTGGCATCTTGCGCAAGAGTGATGAATTGTCGCAACGGACCGTCAAGGTCAACAGTATCGAAGCGTGTAGATTTTCATGCTACTACACCCTGCTCAATACAAAATCAGTCCTGGATGGATCCCGGAGAACGTTTGTAGTCTTGCCTAAAGGTGAATTGCTTCAATCGCGATTCCACGCACAGGAAAATACTCTCTGCACAGATGAAGTCGGTGCACATACTTCCATGTTTGTTCGCAAGAAGAATTCTGGCTACGAGCAACTCTTGAGTGGCATCGTAAAAGAGACAAAGGAGTGGGTCGATGCAGCCATGACCCTGTCTAGATCAGTCACGAATACTGATGTCGATCTGACAGAAGTTGTGGATGAGTAACAGTGTGTTCACACGCTGCAAGGTGGCTGCTATATGATTACCTTGCAGAATAATGGCGTCTTTATAAGCTTCTGCGATGCAAATAGAATAAGGTGTAGATTATGGTGAAACTATATTGATATAAGAAAAACTCCTGGCTAGCGCTCGTTTCCCTGGCATTAGAATGACTGCACGTATATTCATACAATATCTTCAAACTTGTTGTCCGGAATTTCGTCGCAGAATAGACACAGCCAGGAAAGCCAGAAAGACATGGCTCTACTCAAGCTAGTCGATTCACCTTCCTTCTCGGAAAGCAATAGAGAATAGAGCTTGCTACATACTGCAAAGAGTCCATTGATGCTTACCAGGATTGAAACAGGTAGTGAGCATAGACTGAGTGCAATACAAGTGCTAGTATTATGAGGCTGTTCGACTCCCATTGTTCGGGCATGTACCGCAAAAAGCTTGTGATAGCCGTCCATGATGTATGTTGTCACGTTGTACAGTGAGAAAATGTTTGCTATACCGAGAGGTAGCACAGCGACGAGAGTATAGCACAAACTGATGAATGCCATCGAGGGGATAATACATGTGACATACGCCAGGCATTGCATCGTCCCCACTTTGATGCGAACAGAATAACCCATTCCACCATTCAGAGTCTGCTCCGAGTTCGTCCGCGAATCTACTGACCATGGATTCAGGTCTTGCTCTTGTGGACCTGATTTTGTTGTCTCTCTGACCAGTTCTGCAGAGTCACCTGATTGGTGGCTGTGAAATGACCGACGTCCTTCCCTGGAAGATCTATTCGAAGAGCGACCTGGAGACGTATGGACGTGTTTCGGCGCTTGAGGTTGCAACATGACTCCAACAACCACTACAGTCCGTCTGAAGAGGTAAAGCTAGCGCGATGACCAAAGAAGGAACGAGTGCCATTTTGTATCAATGCCAAGGCTTGGCATCCACAAACGGTGGCTCTGGGCAATATGTCTCCGCTAAGGCGAACGTCATGTCCGGAGATCAATAATGCTGTCGGACTGCGTCCGCACGCCTCTTGTCTAGTCATCCTCAAGTACAACCATTTTCGTAGAGGTCCATGCAAATCAAAACAAGTGCACTGCTTTCGAGTCCTCATACTCATTAGGCCATAGCTCGAATAGAAATACGAGCTATCCGCTCTAGACATCCTCCGCAGAGAAAATCAATCAAGAGACGCAAGTCTGTCTGAGATTCAGACAGCTATGTTTCTGACACAAACAAGTGGACCACAGGGGAAAGACTCATGAGCGTTCAATTGTATCTATCTTCATGTGGTTGACTAGATTGGAAAAACAATATTCCACGAATCATATTGGTTGGATATACAAAGCGACGCGCTGTTCAACCAGGGGTTCTTATGTATGGTATATCGACCTGTCAATGTCCGTAATTATCCTCAAATATGCACTATAAAGGAGGCGCTAGAGCATGTGTGCCACTCAACATGCCATGATTCTTTGTATTGCTACGACATGTCAACTGCAGGATATTTTTCACAGCACGGTGCGTAGCGACTGCCAGCATGTTCGTTCGTTTTTCCTAGCCAAAAGTTTGCGGATTCCTCTCGTCTCATTTGCTGAGACTGCCTTCAAGTAGGAGATGATGCAAGACACACCAGCTCATTGCAAGACTCCACTACAAACACAGTTGTACAATAACCAAGTCAGATCTCACGCTATGATGTCCACTCATAAAAACGAGCATTCTCACAACTTGCAAATCTCTAGCCGGCCCGCGGGTGCTATGCTTCCATCAGCGAGACAGGTCCTCGATACTCACCACTCGACCCAACCTCCTGTCAAAGAGACAGAAAATTGTGCAAGACGGCAGAACGGCCCGAGCGCTTCGCGCCAGTATGTCCCAATCGCAGCTGCATCGGGCTACCCTTACACATGTTCGAAGCAAAAACCACAAAATCACAGAAGATCAGGCTTATCAGCTGAAATTCAGAATTCCACGAACTTCCAACGCGCTTCCGCAGGTGTGCCTTCACTTCCTAACAATGAAAGTCCTGCAATTAATGGGCCTCCAGACTTGCAACAGCTTCAGAAGCCACAGTATCATGCAAATACGCGTGACATGTATCAACACGATTTGAGGATAGAAAAATTTGCTCATAACTCAGGTTCCCAGTCTGGTGAGTCCCCAGTCATACCCACCATGGCTGAGTCGTCCACAGCGGCTTTGCATCAACAGCAACAAGCTTTATTTACAAACTTCTCTGTACTACAAAAACAGCTCAACAAAACTGACTCTAGAGATTTTGAGCAACTCAAAATATTATGTCAGAATCTGGACAGAAATCTACGGATGCAGCAAACTCAAATTGCTAGTTTAGATCGGTCTGAGCAAAAGACGATCGAGCTCGGTGCGCAGTGGAACCATTTTCATCATGCGCAGATGCAGAAACAAGCCTCCTTGTTTCAATCACATCTCGAGGCAAAGGAGAATCATTGGAGGTACATGAAGTGCGAACTCGAAAGACAATTGGACATTCTTCGAAACGAAAACAGAAAGCTAAGGAAATCAAGTCTTCTAAAGAACGTGCATAATGCGGGACCCATGTACTCCGTGTCTCAGGCGGAAACTCTGAGCAAAAGTAATTCTTCTGTTGTTGCAAATCACGAGTCAAATACGAAATCAAGCTTGAAGCGGAAGATCATTGATCTAAGTGGCGACAACACGGAGAATGAGGACGCAGAAGTGTCTCGCAAGAATCGAGGAATCTCTGGTTTCAAGGGTACGCATCAGTCGCCTGACAGAACGCTGCCTGTCTCTTTGAGTCCAAAACATATTGCTGCGATGGATAAGAGCAATGTCGCGGCAGAGATCAAGGCGCGTCGAGGCGAAATGGCGGAATGCCGCAACGTCCCATCTATTGCGCCTACTGCGACTGACAATGGTATATTCAAGCTGGTAGATGGTTTATTGCCTCTTCCTGTGCGCTCAGTGGTGGAAAGCGTCGTACTGAAGAAGAATTACGATGAGCCGAAGATTGCCGAAATCAAAGAAGTTCCAGATTCTTCACCTGAAAAGGCGAGAAACTTGCTGCCCAAGATTGAAACTGTGTCTTGTCAAGTATGAGTTTCTTTTTCGGAGCTGGAGACGTCTGAGCACAGCAGCAGTCTATCTACTTTGATTGATCTATAGTCATATCTTTCTTTACCTGTTTGTCTGAACTTGTCAAGCTCTAGTGTCGGCTATTCCGCACGATTGTCATGCAAAGATGAACAGCAAGGCAAGAGAATGTAGAGCCACCTCTCCATTCGCGTCATTTTATACGATTACCCATGAGTCTGTATCGTCCACCGCAAAGGCAATCCATTGAAACGTGGTGTACACGACACTTGTCAGAAAATAAGTGCCATGCGCGCTTGCATACTTTGCAAGTGCTCCATGGCCACCAGACGTATATATCTTGCCCGGACAAAGAATTACGGAGAAGGAAAAAAACAGATTTGATTACAGCTACTTGGCATGCTTTGGATCGACAGAACATTATCGGGTAATGGTGCAAACAATGGCAATCAGGCTTTATGCAAGGCGATGATGCTGTGTGGTGTTGGCTAATCGTAGCAGACTCGATGATTGGCAAACTTTTAGGTATTAACAACAACGATAAACCCAATATGAGAGGAACATTTATTACAGACATTTCTTCTTGCTTACCATTTCTGCCTTGGCTCTAATTTTAGAAAAAAAATACTTCAACTGAACAGCCATTACCCTTTTTCTTGCCCTCAAACTTGCAACAGCGATATTTCAAGTGGGGAATCTCTTATCACGAGGAGGTCGAGATGAAGGTCCCTGGGACGTCCTGGATGAGTTTTTGAGTGAGTAAAGTGAAGGCTCAGTATGGAGGCGAACGCCTGGAACATGAGGAAAGTGGCCGGGTAGATAGGTTGGCCATAGAATAGTAGGTCGCGGAAGCTCCCTCCGAGAATCAACAGTCTCAGTCACCATTTGCGTAGTATGTGATGGTAAGTGAGACTGGGATTGACGCATCAGTTGTTGAGATGACGAGACCTCGTGATCAGGAAGTGGCTCGATCTGTGTTTTTGAACGTTCTCGATTTTGTCTTCTACTCCTCTGCCTGTCACGCTTTTGTATGAAAGTATTGTAAAAGTTTTTTATGGCGTTGTCGCTGCGACCTGCAGTCTTGCTCTGATAGAAGCCCAGGCTGGTCCAAGTCTCGAGTATTCTCCAAGGATTATTTGGACTTCCTCTTCCGTGAACGTTGCAGTATTCGATGATGGGTCGAGGTGGTTATGCCAACGTTCTCGCGCCTGTTTGCTCGTACGTGTGCCTTAACGCCTCTCGACCTCAACCCACCTGATCTGTCGCAACCAGTGGCCCTCAGTCTGTTCCGTGACAAGTTGAATCAGTCTTGCGTCTTCTTCCTCAGTCCAACGGTTTTGGGTCGTGCGCCTCGCTTCTGATATGCCACGCGAAGCACTCGAGGACATTTAGGAAAAAGCTAGACTGTAAACTTGCTTGGCAAAACCTGTGTCGGATATCGTCAAGATACGCTGTCCCACACACGTACCCCGAGTAAGATTTCGGCTCGAGCAGACCACTCTCGGACACTTCTGCTGACATGTAATCTATACCCGTAAGAGCACTGCACAAGCTATTGCGGTGATCTTTCAGGAGCATTGGAAAAGGTACAGCAGCAATTTTTCAGTAGTCGTCGGCGGCAGTCACGTCCATAGGGGCATGCATGAATTCTCTTTTGTTCTTTCCATATAGGGCAACTCCCTGACCAGAGCCGTCTAGCAACCATTTGTATGTCATGATACCTTCCAAGCCAACTGGCCCACGAG